>PVJL010003648.1:0-46674 GCA_004026885.1 Lyroderma lyra
AAAGATGAAATATTGCGATTTGCAACAACATGGATGGACCTGGAGATCATCATGCTAAGTGAGATAAGCCAGACAGAAAAAACACAGAACTGTATGACCTCACTCATATGCGGAATATAAAACTGAAAGCAAAGAAAAAAAGAAATGAACAAACAAACAACCCATGGACACAATCAATAGTTTAATGTTTATTTGGGGATGAATGGGTTAGGGAGGGGAGAAAGGGGAGGGGGTGGGAGAGGAGGGGGGGAAGCTAAATATAAGGTGATGGAAAGAGAAGTCACATTAGGTGGTGAACTTATTATACATCAAGTTGACAATGCACTGTAGAATTGTATGCCCGAAACCTATGTCATCCTTGCTAACAGATGTCACCCCAATAAGTCTAACAATAAAAATGAATTAAAAAAAAAAAAGAGTCACTCCCACAAGCACCCAAAGGAACCACGCAGGCACCGCTGCAGCATGGAAGGCGACACAGAGGGCCCTCACCGAGGCTAAATTTGGTGTTTACGTGTCGATGGTCGACTTCTCGGCTTGAGGCTCCACTTTTACAAGGATGATATATGTTCGGGTCCCCCAGGGGCATCCATAGAGCAGGCTCGATACCCCAATTTCTCCGCCTTGAGTCCATTTCCACGCACCACCTGCTTCCTCCCCTCTCTGCAGGGAGGATGCAGTTCTCTGGGTGTCCACTTCCCAGGTGGGGCAGCTCATCCCGGCTCACAGTTTCACACAGGAAGTTGTGTCTCTGCTGTACCCCCAGCACCCACTTTTGCCATCCCTAAGCACATTTTAAAACTCTAGCTGTCGAGTCCTTTCGACTTGGATTCCTACTGAGGATTCCAGATTGACCGCTCCTTCTAATATCTGTGCCCTGAGACTGTCCCTTTCTTGCTGTTGTGACAGCTCAGTTTTTTTTAATGCCATTATGAGTTTAAGGCAGCGGTTCTCAACCTGTGGGTTGCGACCCCATTGGGGGTCGAACGACCCTTTCACAGGGGTCACCTAAGACCATCAGAAAACACATATCAGATATTTACATGACGATTCATAACAGCAACAACATGACAGTTATGAAGTAGCAACAGCAATAATGTTATGGGGGTCACCACAACATGGGGAACTGTATTAAAGGGTCACGGCATTAGGAGGGTTGAGAACCCCTGGTTTAAGGGATTTCTCCCATCAACTCAGTCTGCTGTTTTGCCGGGCATCTTTCAAAGGAACGGTCTTCTTTATGTTTTCACATCAGTTCCTCAGTAACTAGGACTACAACCCCAAAAGAACAGGGAATTTGCTCAATGCTCTCCAGACATTCTCATGTTGATAAATATTAACATTTCAAACCTCCAGGGAAGAGGTAAAGAGTTTTAAATCCCTACTTTCTATTTTACATCTGCCTTTTCAAAACAGAATTTAAACTACTAAAGTAAATCTAATATAACTGCTAATTATATGCCCCCAAAAGAAAACATAAAAGCCCAAGTGAACACACAGTTCATCTACTTGCCCCAGGGTTCGGGACTCAGCCCACACACACTCTAATCTCTTCCCTCGGCCCCCATGCTAGTTAAATACAAAATGCGAGACAACTTCAGGGGCACTGACTGAGGGTAAAGCAGAAACTCTTTCCTCCCCAAATCACATTTTCATGTTCATGTGCAAAACCACCTGAAAATGCTCAGAGGAGAAACGACGGCCTGCCTGGAAGCACTGAGCACCTCACCTGGCTCCCCGGGGCAGCCCGGGCCAGATTTCTCAATGAGAGCATGACCATCTAGGCATGGTATTTGTGAGTGTGTCTCATGTCCGTGTTTTGAAGCTGGACTTCTTTTAGTATGGTTAGAAAAACCCACTACTTAAAGATTCCAGGACTCTACAGTCCATTTCATTAGAGCAGAATTTTTCATGAGATCTTGTAACCACATTCAGTTCTTCGGGTAAGTGCTTTGTTTGTGTGGGTTATGTGGCCAGAGGAGTCTGGTCGCAGACTATAAAAGGCCTAAATCCTTCTACCCTACAATGAGCAAATATAGCACACAGGAAATCATTGCAAAGCGCTGATCTAATCCTTTCTGTTTTACTCCATCTGACGATGGTTGCTGTCCTATCCACACACGCACAGGTCCGTCAATGCCCCACAGATGATACAAAGAAACAGCTGGAGGCAGGCATGGTCTCGTGCTGAATCTGCACTTAGAAAACAATTACGGGGCTGCTGCCCCACCTACCACTGCAGAAAAGGGAGGTCACAACTACATGGCAGGGCAGGAGCAAGTCAATAGCAAATGGCTGGAATGAGAGAGGTTCTAGAAGGTCACATGGTTGAACTGGCTGAAAAGTAGCTGCAGCACTTGCAAATAGTTTTGCTTGGCTTGAAGTCACAGGAAGAGTTGTTGATGCACAATGGAATTACACACCCTTTCGGAGATATCTTTCTCTCACTTGGAGCGTGAAATTCTTGGTGATATCCACTGAAGCCTGACACAGGTATGGAGGCCACAGACTCTCAGAGAATTCCAAAACGAACCACAGACAGAATATGATCCAACTGTAGTTCCTAGTTCCCCTCCACCCCCGCCAAGCAACATTGATGTGGTTCTGGCCAAAAGTTAAAGACCTGCAAAGTGTCAGTTGCTCAGCTGCAACATAAACCATTTTTAATTCATGCATTGGGATGACTGAGTCAAAAAATAAGAAGGCATCTTAAGTAGCCAGAATAAATGGGTTATGTGGAAGTAAGCTGGGTGGGCGTGAGGCAGGCTACAGCTGAGAAAAACAGCATTTCATTGGTTGCTTAATGAAAAAGGTTGCTAAAAACAAACCAAACCAACCGACCAAAGAAACAAAACCTGGGTATGCAGGTTTGGCTCAGGAGAAAGGGGCATCTTAAATAAGAACAGAAATGATAACCACATGTGAAGTTCACTGCAATCTTCCTACTTTTACTTTCGCTGCTGCACCCATTAAATTTCCTCATGGCAGGCATCTTGAACAACCCGCTATGTAAATTTATTATTTCCATATGGTCTCCCCTTTTTCCCCTAAATTCCATACACCCCCCTCAAGAGCTTTTAAAAGTTGGATTGAATCAGATAAGACACTGAACTACGTTGTGCTGACACCTTTGAGGTTGAAGAATTTGTACCTTACGAATAGTCTGAATAATACATTCGGCCCTTAATACAAATTCATTTCATAGCCTGGCATGAAGCTCCTACTACGTATCTGTATTAGTTGAGCTGCACAGGTCTGGAGGAAATTTTTCATACGACATTTTCCTCTGAAGAGAGTTACTTACATTCACAAAAACATCCTAATAGAATTCTAGAGCTTTCCCGTGGAGAGATAGCGTGCTTTTGGGGGAGGGGGGGAGCTTAAGAGGTTTCACATCCACTAGTACTTATCGGCCCTCTACCAGAGTGAGGTTAAAATCCTAAGAAGAGCGGTGAAGTCCTTTGTACCAGCTCTCACAATGACTGCGGAATCATCTCCCCAATAAGTTCTTTGGAAACACTCAGTCATTCTCAAATAGAGTCAAATCCTCATTGTCCACTTCAAGAGACACGAAAAGGCACCAACAGATCGCAATAGTCTCCCAGCCCTTTCGTGAATCGTGTTTTAAATTTCAAAATCGTTCAAGAATATTGCTTTTAAAATACAAGAAAATACAGAAACGGGAAATTTTTCCTCTTCTTCATGGCTGGGAGCAATCCACTAGGGGCAAGTTTTCTGTTTCTTGTCAGTAGAATGTCTGGCCAGTGTTTTCAATCAAAATACGAGAATATGAGTATTTTGAGAAAGAAACAGAAGATAGAGTAGACGTTGTTTATCAACCAGACATATTCCATGGAGCAGATATAAGGACACGCATTTATGCATATTCATGGGGTACAAGCACCAGAAGCAATTACACAGCTGTGGAGACAAGGCCGGCTGCCTCCAACTCGGCCGTGCTAACTGAACCCAGGTTCATTAAACAACAGGTCCTCGTGTCCAGTGTCGAATTTAAGAGGGTGCCAAAATACTCACCTATGAAAATAGTACTTGAAAGCGATGTTTTTAAAGGTCTAAGTTAATGCAAAACAAAACAAAACAAAAATCCAGGATGAACAAAATCTCCACATTTCAGATAAAGACAACAGAGCACTAACAGGGCTGGTACTGATCCAGTGTTTATTTAAAATCCAGAGAGTTCTTCACGGACTTTTTTGTCATTAACACTGACTCTTCTTACATATTGCTTTAATATGTTATTCATCTTGACCACTAAATTTTGGGGGTACCCGTTAAACAATACACCCCAAATGGGTTCCTCACCTCCCTCTATTCCCTGGCCTACAGGACACAGGGGTTAAACTATTGCCTCCTCCATTCCTGTTCGCCCTTCCCTCCCCCTTCTCCCCAGCGGCAGGCACGTGACAGAGCTCTGGCCACTTGCATGGCAACCACCGCGCACGTGAAAGACTTTGCCTTCGCTGTTGATTCCTGATAGGAAACAGATGAGTGAAGAAGTTTTCAATCCTCCGCCGGCCCCCCAGGGCCCACCTTCAAAGGCGGCCGGCAGCCGCCATCCAAACAGGAAGTAAAAACAAAAAGCAAAAGCCCAGTCCACGGGGATGACGGAGGCCGATGACAATGACGGAGCCTGGGTCTCGCTGACACCGCTGAGCCAGCCCTGGGGAGAATGACTGTCTCTAGTTTGGGAGCAGTCAACATCCTTGTGCGCTAGAGTGCTGTGAGGTGGGTTCCCTGCTGCTTACAGTCAAGATGCTGCTTACTGGTTCGGAGGCTCGACAGCCAGCGAGCTTCAGAGTAACGCTTTCTAGACTTCACTGCACTGTTGACTTAAATATATATTAACATTTCATCTGTGAATTGTTTCCTGCTAGGTAGCAAGGAAAAGTGAAAAGTCTGACGTGGAGTAGGATTCTAAACCCTGTATCTGTTCATTAGTTGCGGAAATGTGTGGAAATGGAAGGTCGAACCATTCCTCACACGAGCTCTATTAATTCTCCCCAGGAAACGGACACCCGTCCGTGCAATGGAAGCGCGTTTCTATTTTGCGCGTGGAGTACGGATCGTACTGCGTTTTGTTTGAGAACGGAGTAGGAGGGAGTTTTCTTAAAGCGATAGAGCGTCCCAAGCCCCCTTGGGCTGCCTTAGTACCCTTCTTTAACGGGTAATGGGATCATCACTGCGCTAACACCTCCCATGTAACAACACCCTAATCTACTCATTTTCTACTTAAAGAAACTGAAACCAAAATGAAAGACTATGAAGAGATTTTCTTTACATCAGAGAAGTAATTACTAGCAAAAGTATCACAATTACACGGTTTTCTTTGTCCTAACCTAGTTTTTCTCAAAACATGAACCACCATGCTTTCGGAAAACCTGGTCCCAGTGTGGTGCCGGGATGTCAGAGCCAGAGGCCACACCGGTGTTTGCACCGTGGTTCCCGCTGCCAGAGGTCTATGCCTGTGCTTCCAATATGGGAGTCAGCAGCCACTGATGGCTATTTACCTTTTCATTTTAACTACGTGAAACTGAATCACATTAAAAATTCATTCCTTCAGTTGCACTAGGAACATCTCAAATCTTAACAGCTATGACCACGTGGCTCATGGGTCCCGTATTTACCCGGCAGAATGCGAGCATTCCCAGCATTACGGAAAGTTCTACCTGCACAGGGCTGCTTCCTATTAACGATCTCCTCGTTGCCTTAGTTCTAAGTGTAGGACTGAGAAGTAACCGACAAAGGAGCATTTCTCAGATGTGATGGCTTCTTCCCAAAGCACGTGTATGTCAGAATATTTTCTTCCTAAGATTCCCCTTGGGCAGGGGCCATGTGGAGAGAAGAAAATTTCTGTGTAAACGACCCCTCTCACATCAAGTTAACCTGAACTATTACGGTTCTTAGCTTTTAAAATAACTGGGGGTTGTGGTGGGGGGGGATATTTACTGATTTAAACAGTTTATGTGGTGAGTTTTCGTTATAGACCTGAATAGTCTGGATTTTAGGTAGCTCTTCTGATAAAGAGTTACATGTTTTATTAAGTGCTGCACCAAACATTATTCATAATTACCCTTCTCGCTGTAAAGGTCTCCCATAATGCTAGGCCTCGGTGCCCGGGAAATGGGGCACTTGTGACACACTCAGGCTACTTTCTAACAATTCGATTACCGGATCCTACATTCTTGACAAGTACGTGCTTCTCCATGAGCGTTGGGACCTGTGTCATGTCTAAAACTGGCTTTACTGAGGTATAATTTAAACACAGTACCATTTACTAACTTAAATCCAACAACTTTTCACAAACGTATCCACCTTGTCACCACCTCCATCGTGACATAAAATCCTCGCATCCGCTTCCGTGTTCTCTCACAGACCTGTGCAGAGAATGCTCTCCCTTGCCTCGTGCCTCGGCAACCACTGACCGGTCGTCTGTAACTTCAGTTTTGTCTTCTATCAGGTTTCATGGAATGGAATAATACGGAATCTGCAGGCTTTTGCATCTGGAATCTTTCACTCGGCGTAACAGTTTAAAGATTCATCCAGTTGTTGCCGGTGTAAGTAGTTTGTTTCTTTTCGTTGTTCACGGTTTTCTGTTTATATGACAATTCGTCCACTCCCGCTGAGGGACTTTGGTGTTTCCATTTTGGGTTAGAAAGAATGGAGCTGCTGTGAACTTTGGGAACAAATTGTCCCACAGGCATTATTCAGCATCTCCTTGTCCTTGGGCAAATACCTATGCGTGGGTTTGCTGGGCTTGGGGCAAATGCATGTTCAGCATTTGAAGAAAGGCACGCTTTCCAAAGTGGCGGTGCCATCTTGACTTAGCAACAGCCAAGCATAAGAGGTCCGGTTCCTCCACATCCTCGTCAACGCTTAGTATCATCAGATCTTTTATTTTTCATTTTTGTCACTCCGCTGGATGTGCGGCAGTATCTTACCATGGTTGTCATTGGTATTTTGCAAATGGTCTAAATCTCTAGTCCATTTTTAAAAAATATTTATTTCCTTCTTAAATGGTAAGTGTAGTTATTATATATGCTGAACACGAGACCTTTAGTAGATACTCGTTTTGTAAATATTTTCACATAGCATCTGGCTTGCATTTCCGTTTACTCAGTGGTGTCTTTGAAGGGCAAATGTTTTTCATTTTGTTGTGGTTCAATTTATCAAATTTTCTTTTATGCAATTTTTTTGGTACCCTAAGAAACATCTGCCTCATCCAAAGTCTCAGCAATTATTCCCATAGGTTTTCTTCTATAGCTTTTATGATTTTACCTCTTAATTTTAGGTCTATGATTCCTTTCAGTTAATTTTTGCATAGAGATGTCCAATTTTCCACTTTCATTTGCTAAAAAGATGATCATGTTTTGATTGATTTGCCATAGCCACTTTGTTTAAAATTAATCAACGATATATTTGTGGGCGCAATTCGTCTCTGCTTTCTGTTACATTACTTTATCTGTCTGTCCCTGTGTTCATATTGTCATGAATTCAGGTACTGTTGAGTATTCCAACAGTGCTCTTCTTTCTCTAAATAGTTTCAGCTTTTCTAAACACTTCAATTTCCATGTAAGTCTTTTAAGAAGATTTTCAATTTATATAATAAAACTACAGTAAGATTTTGATTGGATTTGTATGAATCTATAAAACCATAGATTGTAATGCACATGGTATATAGCTGCAATACATACGGTACAAACTGATGTATTAACATTGAATATGATCCATGTTTATTTCCATTTGTTCAGATCTTTTTAATTTTCTTAGTAATGTTTTGTAGTGTTCAATGTTCAGCTTCTGCACATATTGTGTTAAACCTATTCCTATTTTATATTTATAATGCCACGGCAAATAATGTAATTTCACTTTTAATTTCTAACTATTAGTTGATAGTGTATTGCAATGCAATTGAATTTTTATATTCACTATGTATCTTGAAATCATGAGAAGTTCAATTATTAGTCCTGTTAAAAACAGTTCTTTTTAAAAGTGTAATTAGGATGTTCCATCTAGATGATCTTGCCTGCAAAGATGACAGTTTTAATTCTTCCTTTCCAATCTGTATGTCATCTATTTGTTTATTATATTACTTTTATTATAATATATTATTTATTTATCTATTATTACCTTTCACAGTGGCTAGCACAATGATACTTAGAAGCACAAAAAGTGGTAAGAGTAAACATCCTTGTGTGGAAAGCACTCAGCCTTTGACCATTAAGTATCATGTTAGATTTGATTTTTTATGATGCCTTTTGTCATGTTGTGGCATGAATGTGTGCTGACTTTTATCAAATGACTTTTGTTCATGTATTGAGATAAAAATATTTTTAGTTAATATGTTGATTTACATTAATTGATTTTCAAATGCTAAATCTGAAATCCCATACAATGTTGCATTTTGAGGATAAAAACCCATTGGACACCATGCAAAATCCTTTTTACAAACTACCAGATTCAATTGATAACATTTTATTAAAGATTTTTGTGTCTACATTTGTGAGAGTTACTGCTCTGTAGTTTTATATTTTGGGATGTCTTGTCTGGCTTTGGTAAAAGAGTAATGATGACTTCTTAACTAAGCTGAGAGGTGTTCCATCCTCTTCTACACTGAAAGAGTGGAATTAGTATTTCTTTTTTTCTTTACATATTTGTTAAAATTTCACTGCTATTGAAGACCTCTGAATCTGAAGTTTTCTTTGGAATTTAATTTAACTCCTTTAATAGATATAGAATTAGGTTATCTGTTTCTTCTTAAAGGAACTTGGATAGATCGTATCTTTAGAGAATTTGCTCATTTTACCTAAGTTGTCAAATTTACTGGCATAAAGCTGTTCATTGTTTTCTATTCCTATCCTTTTTACTTCTGTAGGTTCTATAGTGATGTCTTTTCATTCATTCCTAATTGTGGTAAACAAATGTCCTCTCTTGTTCTTAATCAATGTGGTTAGAAGTTTATTGACATCATTGTTATTGTTAAAGAACTAAGCTTTCGTGTCACTGACCTTTATTACAGCCTCTTTCCACTTACCAGATTTATTATTCTCTTAGCTTCATTTTTCCCCTTCTGTTTACTGTAGAATTTGCTTTTTTCTCAACTTCCCTGAGGAAGATCCCAAAATCATTAGTAAGTCTTTACCCACCTCTAATATAAGCAAATAATGCTACACCTCTCGTTTCAAGCTCTGCTTTGGGTGCATACCACAAATTAGAATGATGTATTTTCATTGCCATTCACATGCAAATATTTTAGAATTTCCCCCTTTTATTTGTTCTTTGACCTATGAGTCATTTAGAATTACATTCCTCAAAGTCCAACATAATTTTCCACATTTCATTCTGTTACTGATTTTTAGTTTGATTCTGATATAAATCACATAGGCATGATTGCAATCCTTTTAAATGTATTGAGACTTGATTTATGCTTGTTTATGCTTGGATTCCCTGTCACTGGACTGTCTTAGAAACTACTTGCAGTGAGTTGAGCCAATCATCAGACTCATCGTATTTATTTCCTTTCTCCAGGAAATTACAATCCTGCTCTGCCCTCAGCCTGTAATCCATTGTCTGAAAACTACAGTTTCTTGTATATTGTTTGGATTTCTTGTTTAAAGCAAGAGGGTAAATCAAGTCCCTTGTTTCCATCATGACTAGATGGGAAAGTCCCCTATATCATTTTTCAAATTAAAATAAAAAATCACCTGTTGACCAAATCTTGGTCAAACAAGAGGTATAGGATGGAAGTTCTCTGACAATCTGTATACAGCATCCAAAATCTGTACCAAATGTTATGGTTACATACTCTATCGTGAAAGAAATCGCACATTCGCATATTCTGCTTTAGTTTGCATCTGATTGAGTTTCCAGTTTATACCTTGATCCACGGACTTATCATCTAAGATTTTGGGTCCTCACTGTGAAATGGAGGATTTATGATTTCCACACTGGAGCTTCACTGTTGCAGATGTGATGGTTTTAGTAGGGCTCACCCCTTGGAATTAGGAACTAGGAGCATTCAAATGAGTTCTAAATGGGAATGAATTGGGCTTTAATTTATTGTTGTCCATTTCTGTTAAATTAAGGAAATGTTTAAATCAGGCTTGAACCATACATGCAATGATTTAAGATTTTCCCTTTGATGACAAAAGGAGAAGTTTTCAGCATATGTTTGCATTATGTAGTGATAAACATTAAAATCCAGACAAAAATCAAGAAGACCAAATATTCACATTTCTTATTCACCTCATTACTGCTAGTTCTTCAAATTACTGTGCCTCATAGAATGTTCAAAATTTGCTAATAGTTAGTAGTCTTTTACAACTACACTTATTGCTCAGAGTCAGCGAGGTTTAATGTTGGGTATAATGACATCTGGCATTGGAGTTCTCGTACTTTCACATACACACACACAATCATTTCCCATTTCCCCTACCCAATAATCCTTCAAACGTATAATTATCACCCCCATTCTTTAAGTGTTAATAGAGGCACAGAATTATTAGGCAACGTGTCCAAGTTCACACAATCACTAAGTCACAGGGCACAAGCACAACACCTTGTTTCCTGACCATATTTGCTCCTTCTACTCAACAGCTGGCTAGGAATGGCCTCAGTTAAGGGCACCAGACCAACTTCTGCGATTTCTCCTTTCATAGGTAGTCACTTCTCACAATAATGCTTCTCAAAGAACACTAGGGCATGTTTTCTCTTTGGCCACCATTCAAGGGATATTCCTGTTCACACACGTGGCATGTGCCACAATAATCTGAAGTATCCAACGGAGAGCCATCTGCCAAATTATACTGCTGCTTAGTGGACCCCAGTCTTGGCTTAGAGACGTGGGGGCCCGTCAGTGCCTGAGTTTTCCCCTCCCATCTCCTGTTTTCTGGTGTTCAGAGCCAAGACTCCGGCGTTTAGCCTGCTCTGCCACTGTGAAAGGAACACGTCCTTCACCTGGTTTCCAGGATACCTGACTGTCCCTGGTCCATTTTATTTGCTGTCTCATCTCTCCAAACTCAGTGTACCAAATGGCTCCAGGGCGCGCTCAGAGGACCTCTTCTCTTTCCTACCTAAATTTGTCTCCCTAGAAACCTTACCCAGTCCATAGCTTTAAAGGATAGCTAGATGCTAGTATCTCCCAGTGCCTACCTGCAGCCCAGACAGCTGCCCCCACACTCCAACTTGTATGTGTAACTGACTTCTTGTCATTTCCACTTCGATGCCCAAGAGACACTTACACTTGACGTGTCCAACACGGAGCTTCCAAGACCCCTCCAAGGTGACTCACTTACAGGCTTCTTCATCTCAGTAAACAGCACCACCGTTATCCAAAGCTCAAAGTCACCTCTCTCACAGCACAGACACAAATGGAAAGAAAATACTTTGGACTTGACTTCCCAATTAAACTATCTGCAGAATATGACCACTGCTCCCCGTGTCCGCTGCAAACACCCACACCCCAGCCACCACTGTCCCCAGGCTAGGTTACTCACCAGCCCCCCAAATGGTCCCACCCACCCCGTCTATCCTCAGCACAGCTGTTGGGGTGACCTTTTAGGTCACTCCTCTACTCAAGTTCCTCCAGGGCAGCGGTTCTCAACCTGTGGGTTGTGATCCCTTTGGGGGTCGAACAACCCTCTCACAGGGGTCGCCTGAGATCATCGGAAAATACATATCAGATATTTACATGACGATTCATAACAGCAGCAACATGACAGTTATGAAGTAGCAATGACAATAATGTTATGGGGGTCACCACCACATGGGGAACCGTATTAGAGGGTCGCAGCATGAGGAAGGTTGAGGACCACTGCTCCAGGGGCTTCTGGCCTCATTGAAGATAAAAGTCAAAATCCTCCAAGGCCCCACAGGACCCGGTCCCTGCTGGCCTTTCTGACCACGTACATCTCCATTACTCCCTCCTGAGCTTCACTCCATTCCGGTCGCCCTGGCCTTGATGACTCAAACCTGCCAAGCATGGCCTCACCTCAGGGCCTTTGCACGTGCTCGTCCCTCTGCCTGATGCGCTCATTCCTCAGCGATCCACAGTGGCTTGCCCCCTGGTCTCGTGTGAGTCTCCACTCCATGGGTCCTTCTGTGTAACTCACAGTCAAGCCAAGAAAACAGAAACCGCCGGAGGCAGCTCACACACAGAAAACTGAATACAGGGAACTGGGTGCAAAGGTACCGCGAGGACGGAGGAAGCAAAAGGACAGGGAGAGGCCAAAGGAGGGGTGCACGGCACATGGAGGCGAGCGGCGGCTAACGGAGAGCCCACCACGCGGCAGCTGTGACTCAGGCGGGAGTCGCCACGCCACCCACTGCCCAGCTGGGGCGTCAGTGCCGCCTGGTGCACAGCCTGGCTGCTGCAGGCCCCTGTGACCGACGGGCCCCTGTGACCTACGGGCCCTGGTGACCGACGGGCCCCTGTGACTGATGGGCCCCGGTGACCAACAGGCCCTGGTGACCAACTCTGTTCGTCCAGCCTCCTCAGCAACCGTGGGTCCCCCAGTCACACGCCCAATGGGAACAGGGCAGGTGCCACCGCCTGGGCGATCTGACACCCTGAGCATTACACAGACAAGAAAGACGGGCAAGTGCTGGCACACCTGGACGAAAACGGCAAGGCCCCTGCCCCAGGGGGCCCGCTCCCTGCTTCATATATTATAGTCTTCCTCAGCCCTTATCACTGCACCTCCTTCTCCCCAGCTTTCTGGGTGTCTCCCCTAACAGAATGGGACCTCAGTGCGGGCCAAGACTGCTACCTGTTTGGCTTAACGGGGATGACCCCAGGGCCTGAACTCCTTCTGGACACATAGAGGGCACTTAGCAAATGCTGATTAAATTATTGACGAACTGGGCCTCTGCTTTTATCTTCAAACAGAATCCAACGTACTGCATGTCCTGCAGGCAGGACACGCCGTGGCACAAAAGTCACAACTACAAACGAGAACGACAATTTTTAGTTCCTGCAGAGGGGTACCAGGGCGCTCTGTCAGCCATTCCTGGAGTCAGGGTCTGGCCTCATTGATTTCCATTAACAAGGTGTGTACGCAGAGGTGCTTCGGAGGTGGGATCGGTCCCATTGCTTTGCGGCAACCTGTCACACCATGGACATTTGGCACGTTAGCCCCGATGGCACCGAGCTCTGGGACACTGCATGAAAACGCTCCCGGCGTCTTGCAATGCATGTGACGGGGCTCCCAGGAATCGCCCTCAAGTACACGAGGGAAATGGGGGAGCAGAAACTGAACGTCGGAGTCGACCTCAATACTGAAAAAGCTTCTGCAAAATTAAAAGCCAAAGTGTTGATTAAATCAGGAGATAAACTAATTAAGATTGAGAAAGCTCACTGGTGTTTTCTCTTTGTCACATGGTAACGGGAAAATTTCAGTGCTGCTGCCTGCTGGAGGTGGCCTAGTGCCTTCTGTCTCAGATGTAACCATAGCTGCATACCTTGTCTGATATCAGAATAAGGGAAGAGGTCACACATCCAAGGGAAGTGCTGCCTAATTAAAACTTTATTCAACCTACATTTAATCCCCAACGCTTCCTTCATATATAAGGACAAGATTTTTATCTACCTTCAGTGTGAGAAATGGATGACTGACCCATTTAATGCTTAGAAAAACTATCAATATGCTTAAAGATAAATAAAACACAGTAATAGACCACTGCAGGTCAAATGAAATGAATATTTTAAATCAGAATCCTGACAGTAACTTCACAAAATTGTATTCCTGGCTTTAATGCGATCGCATTGCACTACATCACTTATAAAATATTCCATTTGCAGTCTTGAAATAATAAAAACTATTTCCTCACCGAGACCAATCAATCAAAAAATGGACATTTTATCTTAAGATAAAATATAGATGTTCACTGTCACGAATAAGCATTATACTCCTACACTACAGAGATGAAAAGGGGTGTATTTTTTAATATTTCACTTTTTCTCGGAGAGCAAACTAGCAACTGACTTTAAAATAAAAAAGTGTAGTTTTGAATGTAAAAAATAGGCATCATTGTACCTCAGTTGCTTTACTTGCAAATTGGTTCGAACATTTTGCCCATGTGGTTCTGACATTATACTACATGAAACAGTCATATTGATATGGGCCAAGCAAGACAGCCCTCCCGCACCTGACTCTGGACTCCTCTTCCCTAGTTCTTCAGCTCTCAGTGTCACCTTTTTCCTAGTCCCCAGCCTTAATCACCCTCTCCATCAGGTTTCCTTTAACTCCAGCTTAAACAACAGATTGCTCCGAGCTTGAATCATGCAATGTCTTCATTCTGCCTCCTGCTTTAGACAATTACCCCAAAACTTAAACAACAGGCTTTTACCCCATATCTCCCAGATGTCCTGTGCTCTGGTTTGAGCTAATCGTTTAGAGAAGAACTTCTAACTTGTGTTTGCTAATTGTATTTCCAAAATGTCTGTCTCCAGCCCTGGTTAGCCATCCTAAAATTTTTGATATGTGATAATAAAACTTAACTTAGCTGGGTATGCTAGTTAATCATCCTGTGACTATGAATCTGTGTGTGTTCATTGTATCGTCCCCAGGCCATTCCCGGACAGGCAGTCACACCTGGGTGGCCTGTGGAGATCAAACCCAGCAGGATGCAGACTCCAGAGGGCTAAACAAATCTTCTGTTACAGAGCCACCCTGCGGTGATGGCTTTGAGGCCCACCTTTCAGACCAAAGCTTTTGAACTTACTAACTGGGTCTGGTTCTCCTTATCTAGGGGCCTTTGCAATGCAGATATCGCCTGGCAAAGCTTCCAGCCCATCTCAACCAAAGGAGTCAACATGGCGGATCTCGAGCCCCTTCCCTGCTTAGATTAGACAGGGTGAGAGCTCCGTGGATCCCCCGTAGGCAGGGACAACAACCACCTTCAGCAGGAAGCAGATACAGAAGACGAGGTCCTCAGCCCCTCAGCTTGCCATAGAGATTTGGGGGGATAGAGGGAAACATGAGGAAGACAGATAGAGTGGGGGGATCTCGGGACCCCTCCCATGAGACTCGCCCTGCTGATACCACCCTTTCACCAGTAATCCCTGCCCCAAGGTAAGACAATCACAGGAGGTAAATGCATTTGGAAAGGAGACAGGGACAATAAAAGAAAGGTGATGTCACAGGATCAAACTTATCAACCAAGAGATCAGACCCCAGACCCAGAGGCACGTCCTCCCCTGGACAGAAGAAAAATATAAACTGCCCCAACCTTAAGGACAGGGGCTCCTGAGCCACTCTCTTGCTCCAGCCCGCCCCTACCTCTTAGGAGTGGACTTTCCCCTCAATAAACTGTCTCTTTGTTTCACCACTTTACTTTGGTGTGTGTCTTGTTCAATTCTTTTTTTTTTTTAATTCATTTTTATTGTTAGACTTATTGGGGTGACATCTGTTAGCAATGTCTCATTCAATTCTTTGCTCGAGATGCCAACAACCGGAACATTGACTTCACGCCGATGAGGGCACCCCATTTTCTGGTAACAATATAAATAATAACAGAAGTCCAATTATTTATGGACTTTCCTCCCCAAGTAAACTCACAGGAGAGTAACATCCTGCTGTGGAACCAAAGAGCGTCACCGTTGGTTTATGTACTTCAGTTTTTACAAGAAAAGTATTAATTCAAGACAGTTTTCAACAATTATTGGGTCTTGCTGCACTTTCATCAGATTTGTGTAAAAATACTGAAATATTAAAATCAGTTTCATGCCATCTATTCTTAATTAAAATGAATGTCCTAATTGTCCCCTGGAGAACGTAGATCAGTGTTACATGGTCACACACGTGTGTGACTTCCAAAGGTCAGATGGCAGATCTGGGACCAGACACACAGAGAAATGCTAGGCAGTTTACTACCCAAAGCCTCTGAAGCCTCACAGGGACTCCAGAAATCACCGATGGCAGCCTCTCCTGTGGTGATGAGCCCAGGGGACATCCAGCCGTGACCGTGACCCCACGTGACTATCTGGAGCATCGGACAGCAGACGGCCAAAACCGGGAGCAAGTGGAGGCCCACGAAACAGGCGCAGAGCTGGGAGACCTCCGTGGGGCCACAGGACCCAGGTGGAGCGTTGAGACTTGCATGGGGCCATGGGACATATATTGTCTCGTGGCTCCACTCATGTCCTGTGGCCCCAAGCATGTTGGGCTCCCCTCCAGTGGCCCCATCCTTGTCTTCTAGAAGGCCACAGTTCACTGTGCCTTTGAGGGTAGCTGAGGCTGCGCAAGTTACACCCTTCAGCCCTGGCAAAGCCACACCAGGGCTCCCGGGCGCTGGACGGCAGTCCAGGGAAGAGTGGTCAGAGGCGGGACAGCAGGCAGGTTGGTCGTTAACAAAGCAGTAAAAAGTGGGTATGCCGCCCCCTTACAAACTGGTTAGAAAGACGGCCTCTCAGCGGTGGGGCGAGGCTGGGGCTCCCAGTAAGCACATGAAGGCGAGCCAACAGAGACACGCCAAACTTGTTACACATTTTTAATGTCAACATTCAACAAACTAATGGCTTTACCACAGACATGAGTGTAATAAAATATAATTATATCCTTCAAAAGAAAAATACAGGATCCATGAAAAATAATCACTCGTACTGTGGCATGGGGCTAGCACCCAGGCTTAAAATCCTATGCTGGGCCCAAGACTCCACGTAGGGACAAAGGCAGCTGTTTAAATTCAAGGGACAAGTGTCCCCCGCTAGGCCTGCCCCAGGGACGGCCGATGCCCTTTGCGAGATCCGGGGCCCATGGCTGCTAAGCCTCTAGCAAGCATTCTCATGGCTCTTCCCCAGGTGCCAAACCAATTCTCGGGCTGACCCAAGAATCCATAACTAGGAAGACCCTCAACAGGACCGCCCAGCAGTCAGAGAGACAGCCCGGAGGGACCCGCGGGGAGAACTCAGAGTGACTCTGCCGGCGGGAGGGGTCCCAGGCATTAATCCGCAGGGCTTCCAGCTACGACCCCAAAGCCAGGCCTCCGGGTGAGTCAGGATGCTAAAGCCCCGGCAAAGCACGCCTGCGAGCGCCCCGCCGGTGGCCTTCCTCCCCCAGGAGCCCCCCTCTACGGCCGGGGCGCACCTCCACACGGCTCAGTGAACTCGAGGCGACACACAAACAAAAGCGAGCGCGGCTGTCGCCCGAGCGACGTTAAACATTTACGACTCCTTTCGGAGGCCGTCGGTGGCTCCGGAAACGCGCGCAGGGACACGTCATTTCGAGGGCGCCCCTGTCTCTGTCCCCGCTGTGCCAGCACAGACTTGCACACAAACGCCAGGACGTTAAGTACGAACGGGGCGTCGGGCGTGTCAGCAGTCCCTGTGCAATCACGGGTCAGTACTGGAGAACAGGTGACCCCGCGAGGACAGCGAGGCTGTTGGGGCGCGCTCTGTGAGACACGAGCACCCGCGCTGGCAGACGTTGCACCGAGGCCGGGTAAACAGAGTCAAGACGCTGAGGCTTAAGGAGGTCCCCCAGATGGCGACGGGAAGGCGGGGAGCGCGCACCGCGGCGCGCAGACGCCTGTTACAAAACCGTCCACCTGAAAGTTGCATAATGTGACCGAGGTCACCCCAACCAGTTTGATGATGGATGAAAAAGAACTTTAGCAAATGGTAAGAAAAATAAAGGAACGGCTTCCGTAGCCGGTGCTCACGGTAGGACGACGTTCCTGAAGCACCGTCAGCAGCCTGCCTGCAGGGCGCCTCCGCGTCAAGCCCAGAAGCGGGAACTCGTCCACGAGCACGGAGCCCGGAGCCCAGGAGTCAGCATGGTCCGGGCCCCCTTCGCCTCCCTCTGATCAGGGTGTGCTCTCAGGCTGCCTTGCAGGGCCGTGCGCTGCCCACAAGTGGTCATGTCACATAGCAGTGGCCGCCGTGTGGGTGTGCCTGTGTGTGTTCGCTCAGCCGTCGTATTGGCCCCTCTACACAGGGGCACTTCCTCCCGACAGCCCCCAGACTCCGGGCCCTGGGCCTGCGCACTGCTTCGCAGCTGAGTCGGAGGTCCTCAGACACTCCCTGGCCTCCCAGCCACCCCGCCCACTAACTGCCCTGCATCCCGGCCGGCCAGGCCTCCCTCCGCCAGGCGCCCTGGGGCTGGCCTCTGCTTCCCGTCCTCGTGCCCAGGGTCCCACCCCCTCCCATGGCCAGGGACTCTGCCCGCTCCATTGAGCTCCCCCGAGCTTCTCTTTAGCCTCCTCCTTCTGGCTCCTTCTCCCCGTCACCGTTTAAGGAGGATTACGTAATGCTCTCGTCAAAGGCGTGCCCTGTCCTCATGTCCCTGCGGGCCGAGACAACAATTGTCTCCTTCTAATATCCATTTCTTCATCCCACGTTTATCCCCTCGCCCATCACCATCTAGTTTCCTCCACCTGCACTGTCCTAAACCCGCGCTGATAAATGCTATTTGCGACGGAATTGTGTCCCCCCGCCAAAAGATACCTTGAAATCCGAACCTTCTAGACACTTGTGCATGGGACCTGATTTGGAAATAGGACCTTTGCAGATGTAATCAGTTAGGGTGGGTTAAGATGGGCCCTCAATGCGATTTGCAATGACCAGTGCCCTTATAAAAATAGGAGACAAAAAGACACAGACATCCAGAGACCACGTGGCTACAGACTCAGATATTGGAGTGATGCCCCTACACGCCAAGGAGCGCCAGTGCTTGCTAACAGCCACCCGAAAGCTAAGAAGAAGCAACAAAGGACTGCCACCTAGAGCCTTCAGCGAGAGGGTGGCCCCCGCCAGCACCTTGGTTTGGGACTTGTATCGGGCAGAACTGCCAAGGAAGCGATGTCGGTGGTGCAAAGCCACCCGGTTTGTGGCATTCTGGCACAGCAGCATCAGGAAAACGAGCACAGCACTGCCGACACGATTCCCGGGAGGATGAGCTTCTGCCCCGGTTTTCCCAGAGGCAGATCGTTCAGCGCTGAACGCAGGAAAGTCTTGGGCCAAGCAGGACGAGCTTGCCACTCTGCCTCCTGGCCCACATCACCTTGACCTCTGCATCTCTGAATGCTCCGATGGCCACCTGCCTCTTGAAAAGTCCTCCTTTCTTGGTTCCCATGATGCCTTGCTCTCAACTAGGTAAGTCCACCTGATGGTGGCGAACGCAGCTTTCTCCTTCGAAAATCATCCCGTCCCTCCCATCTGCTTCCCCTTCTTGCTTCCACATCAATAAACTGCCAAAAACGTGGGGACCACACCCCGTGCTTCCTTCCCGCCTCCGGGCGTACATTTATCTCATCATCAACGACACCTCCTTCGGATTTCCGGAACCTACCCAAATCTTTCGGTGCCCGCCACCACCCTCTCAGCTCCGTCCCTGGCCATCACACCCTTGGTCACAGCTGCAGCCCAGAATGGGGTCTCCCTGCCACCACTGAGCCACCCTCCAAGCTGAACTCGTCCAGACAGATGGGCGACTTCCTAAGACGCCTTCCCACCCAACGCATTGTGAGTCCCCATTCACCTCATCCCCCGACCCTCCTCTCCAGAGCTGGGACTAAGGCTTCACGCCTCCCTGTCCGTGTCCCCGGCCAGGACCAGCTCGCTCTGCTGCCCCACCTCAGAGCGGCCAGGACCAGCTCCGCTCCGCTGCCCCACCTCAGGGTGAGGAGCGGCCTTCTCCTGTCCCAGGAACAGCCCTTCCTCCCCAACGTTCGGACACACCTTCTAACACTCTCTGGCACTCGGCTCTGGCATTGCCTCATCCCAGAAACTGCCCTTAACCACACGCTCCAACCGCCGAGCTTGTCTGTCCGAATGCCCCTCTCCTGGGCCACAGCATCCTGCAATGACACCCACTAGGACCCTAGTAGAATACAATGCAGCGGCCCTTCTGTTTTATATTCCTATTTTAAACTCACAGCAAAGACTGCTTTTTGCCTCTATCTCCTCAATATTCAGCACAGACCCTGCTCTAAGACAGGCACCCATTAAATGTTGGCTGTACAGTCACTCTAAATTCAAAACATGCAAATTAAAAATAAGCTGAGATGCCATTTATTTACTACGAGATTAGCCCGGATCCCAAAGCCTGATGATACACAGTGCTGGAAAGGCTGGTGGCAACACACTTACATACAAGACAATGAGAATGCAAAACAGAGCCACCTCCGTGAGCAGAAATTGGGCAACATCTAGAAAACCACATGCGCAGGTATCCCTTAACCTAGCACTCCCAACACCAGACTGTCTCCCAATGTACCCTTGCAAAAATATCAGATGTTTGCAGGAGGTGCTACTCATTGCGACACCACCCAGGATGACAAAGGACAGAGGGCAACCTAAACACCTCTCAACAGGGAGCTGCTGAGTGGATTGCGTTCATCACGAGCTACGAAAAGGAGGGTGTGAATCCACACTACTGCAGGATATATCATCACGTCAGAAAACGCGGCAGAGGAGAGTGTGCACACGTGCAACTGTCTAATCTAAGAAAGGAGGAAAGGTGTGTGTTGACACCGGGGGTGCCCAAAATGTATACATATTTAAAGAGGTGTTCTCTGTGTGTTACATAAATACTGAGGGTCACCACTTTGAGCACCTCTTGTAACTGCAGAAGTCAAACGTGATTTGTATTCAGCTTTTGCTACCGGTAGGTACTGAGTATTACAATTTTAATACAGTTTTCTCCTTTTTTAAAATGTGTCTACTTTCTTTGGCACCCTCCGTATTTCTTTGTATTAAAAAAGAAGCATAAACCATAGACTCTAAGTAAAAGATCAGCTAAATGCGAGAGAGTGAACAGGGGAAGGAGGAGCCACAGTAAGTTCCTCTGAACACCCCGTTTCGTCACCTTGACCTGGAACACGACATAATAACGCAACGTAAATGTTTTAAATCTCTAAAAATTACAGCAAAATTAAACAAGTCTCACTAGGTTTTGAGTTGGTATCACCATGTAAAAGGAAGTTATTTCAAGTGATTCAAGGCAGTGATTTTGCTTTCACGTCCCAGTGAAGTTTACACCCTGATGACTAACAAACGAGAAGAAAACCCTCGGAACCGGCTTTCAGTAGTCAAAAACGATGAGAGTTGCACGAAACTGTTATTCTGACACAACGGAGCGTGGACGTCAGGGAAAGCCACAGTAGGTTGGCCTGCACAGACTCGGGCCTCTGTGCACGGGAAAGACAGACACGGACGTGAGCTGAGCTGGGCTCAGACCGGAGCGTCCTGCAGATGAGATGGCAGGACCCCGAGGAACTCAGGGCACATTTGTAAACCGTCTTCCTTAGCTCTGGACACTGCCAACAACCGACGGAGCGCCTCCATGCTCCAATCAGCCCAACTGGCTGACTCCCAGGTCTCCGGAAGGAAGTAAGAGGAGTCAGGAAAGTGTTGTCATCCCAGAGAGGACGCGAGCCACCAGAGGTCACGTGGGTTATGCCTAGAGAACTCCGGAGCCAACTCCCAGAGGCTCCATGGGCCTGAGATACGACAATTTCACCATCTATAGGAGTAAAAGCTGTAATTGCTTGAAGCATATCAAATACTGAAATCTATGTATTAATAATCAAAAGGAGACAAAAACAAAAAACAAATATAACATCTCCTTTGTCCCCTTTAGATACAATGTTAGAGAAACAACTAACTAGTCTTTTAAAAAGAACTGATAAAAGGAAGGGGAGCAAAGCGTTTACTATCCTGTTGCTCCGTATACGGTACCCTTAGCACATGCAAAGAGAGGACGAGTGAAGGCTACTTGATTAGACGTATTCTTGCCATTAAATAAAAAAAGAATAATGAAACGAGGAGAGCCCAGTTTTGCACCCACGAAGGAATCAGTGCATTTGGGAAGTGACAGTCAATGAGTGCTAATTTCACGCCGAGACAGTGTGGGCCTCTGTTGAAGCACAGAGCACCATCCATGAAACAGCAGAGACAAAGAGATTTGAACCTGAACCAGAAGCCTCGGGGTGTTACTACAAATTTACAGAAATATCTGAGAAAGAAGAACATTTAAATAACGCCAGTGGGATGCACTCGGCAAAATCCTAACTGTGGGAAATTCTACGGGACAAAGAGCTTGGGTTTTTTGCTTTTGCTTTTGCATTTGTTATTAATATTTAATTTGCAAGGGGAGCAACAACAACAATCAAAAGAAAGAAAATAAAATGAAAGATTAAGAAACACTCAAGAAACATACCAATCAACTGTACTCCATTTAGATCTTGATTCAATCCAATCGTTAAAAAAACATGCATAAGCATTTGTAAGATTATCAAGGATTCACAATATTCACTGGATGTTTGACGACTTCACAGAATTATTTGGGGGGGGGGGGTTGTTTTCCCTTTTGATGTGATTTTTTTTTTTTTCCTTTTTGGTATGTGGGTAGTTCCCTGGCTGGGAATCGAACCCAGGCCGCAGCGCTGACAGCACCAGCGCCGAAGCCTTAAGCTACTACACCATCAGGGAACTCCCTGATGTGATCATTTTATTGTGAATTCCCTTTGAATTGAAACATCTTAGGTAAAATTATATGGTTTCTTGAATTTGCTTCAAAATAATTTGGTGGGTGTGGGTTAGAGCATGGGTGGGAATTTAAAAGAAAAAATGAATTAATAAATGCAAGGGCTAGTGTTCCTCAGACTAATCTTTCTACTTTTGTATATATTTGAAATTTTTCAAGGTGCACAATTTAAAAATAACACAACAGAAAATTATTCATTGGATGATATATTCAAACACAATGTCTGACTAATTATATTTTGCTTGGTACTATAACTGTGAGTTCCTTGAGGACAGGGACACAGACCAATTTATTTTTTCTCCTGAATGCTGAGTGCCCAGAGTAAAAAGAACCCTAAGTGAATTTTGGTAAGTGAAAGAATAAATGAGTAGCTGTACATACTAATTAACTAATCCTATAAACCCGAGATACTGGAAATGTTAAATCAATTCTGCTTCCCATATCATACAATATCAGGTGAAAACACAATGTATTTTTGTGGCTAGATGAAGGTTGCATTAGGAAATGCCCCTCTTAAATAAAAGTGGTGTCATTAGTGGGATCTTCAACCCCTGAAAACTCTGGCCTTGGAGTCTTCTTGAGACAGTGATCAATTTCTGCATATGAAATGCTTGCTGTGGAGAAGTTTATATTTTTACTGCTTTTTTAGATAATTCTAAAACGAGAGCCACAGAATAATGAAACCGATAAGCGTGGCTGTCCCGTCACGGAGTTTGTACAGTGCACGTAAGTGATGTCTTTGCAGTCGGGGCATGCGTGCGCCTTACTGACCTTTATAGGAAACGACCGGGTGCTCTGCTCGCTGGCACTGAGAGGTGTCTGTTTCTGGCTGCGCGAGTCGCCACCACCCCAAGCTGGAGAACAGCCAGGCGATGACACAAGTTCCCTTCATGGTGGGCGGACGCCTTTGACTCTGGGCACTCGTCTTCTAACCAGAAGCTCGTCTTCCCGTCATGTGGGGACAGTGCCTGGAACGCACACAAAGGAGAATTTGGATGGACATGAGTTGAAGTTTTCCAATGGTGATCTTTATAAAGCCCCATCACTCCACTAAAAAAAAAAGAGGGAGAGAGCTTAGAGGACTTAGACAAGTGGACCTTTTCCTAGGTGGTGTCAGGTATGTGTGAGTATACCGGGGGGACCCAGAAAAACACGGAATTATCTTCGGAAGGGCGGGCCCCTTGAAGCACAGGCTCCCCCACGAGGTGAGTGTTCTAGGAGCCCGTCTGCATCCGTGCACCAGCTGGCGTGGCTGCCAGAGGCTGTGTTCACCTTCAGTTAATTGTTTTTGGAGACTCTTTCAAAGCATTTGCCCATTTCATGACGGGTGGTTGACACGAACAATGTGCAGCATGACAACACACCTACCTGCCCCCACACTGCACTGAGTGATTAGCAGTTTTTGACAAAAAATGGCATGACCCCCAGGCCCTCCCTATTCACCTGGTCTCATCCCAAGAAACTTTTTTTGTTTCCCCAGTGAAAAAAGTCCTCAAAGGGAAACGTTCTGCTGATGTGGAAGAGGTGAAACAAAAAATCAGCAGAAGCACTAAAAGCCATCAAAATCGACAAGTTCAGAAACTGTTCTGAACAGTGGAAAAAGCATCTCGATAGGTGTATGGCATCAAATGGAGAGTCCTTTGGAGGTGACTGAAGTTTAAACACGTAAGAATAAATACAGAATTTTTATAAATAAATTCCGGGGGTTTTTGGGTCCCTCCTCGTATCTGTATCTCAATAAAAACTTCTTTTTGTCCCAATAACTTTATGAGCTAACCCATTTATTATTAAAGGAGACACGTTCAAGTTCAGACTCTCCTGAGCCATCGCAGTCCCTCGTACGGAGTGCAGTTTGGCAGCTGTGACCAGCAGTGGTTTACCTGGAAACACCCTCTCCACCCCTCTCACCAACACAGATCTGTAGGTGGAAACCTTAAGAACCACCACCCTTCCTGTTTAACCCACAAAGGACCCTCTTAATAAGGCTATGACCACTGTCCGTCAGTAAATAGCTGATGCATACCATGCCGCCCAACTCTTAAACGTCACCCTTAGTCGGCGGATCCATCCTGTGAAATGTACCGATGCCCCGTGTGCCAAGTCTCCCACTAGAAACCAGTATGAGTCACATAAAATCTTCACGGGGCACCTACTAGGTGTAAAGAAATCCCTGTGCGGGGAGCTCTGACATGCTAAAGACGATGAATAATGTAAAAGATTAATAAGCTTTCCAAGAAGAGAGGCTTGTGAAAGTAACCACCATCCGAGCTCCCAGAAACCCAGGGGAGCACCCCGCGGTTCAGAGGGCGCGTCCAGGGCGGGGTGCACGTTTGAGCTGAATGCAGAGGATACAGAGGGTTGCAGCGGATGGAGACTTCTGGAGGTGCTTTTCATGCCACACACCAGAGGGGCGAGAGGAAGGAACCGGCAATGGGTCTGGGAATGGCCCACCTCTGTATTTGAGCCAGACTCCAGGAGATGCAAAGGGGAGGTGCAGGATGCGGCTTAGAGTTGGCGGGGTCAGGACGTGGAAGGCAGACTCGGCTAAGGCCTGAGGTCCCTATTTTTAGGCAGCAAGCCACCACGGCATATTAATATTGCATTAGAAGAAATATTAATAAAACTATTCTTACAACAGGGTACACAGGAAATTGGGCGGAGAAGGGCACGGAGGTGGGGACGTCCATTCGAAGCCGCCGCACTTGCTGAGAAGAGAAACAAATGGAGCCGTGACTTCCAGTCGTGTCAACGTGAATGAAAACGCGGGCAAGTGCAGCCGACGCCAACGTGACGGGTCAGGGAAAGCGCGGCAGATCACGGGGGCCAGGGGCTCTGGGCACTCCCTCCCCTAGGAAGGGTTAAAATCATGGGCAAGGGGAAGAGTCGTCGGGGGAGCCATGAGAGAAGGGAGGGACATACAGGTAATTGTTGTTCGTTTATTTATTTGTTTAGAAGCTGCAGTTTAAAAAGTCACCGCACAAAGAAGAAAGAAGAAAACCAGAGCTGGAACATCCAGGGAAAAGGGAGGCCAAGTGAGGCTGAAATATAAAAACTACACATAGTAAAAAGAGGCCTGGTCAACGGCACCCCAATGAGGCCAATCGAAGACCAACGGCTTTAGTCAACAGACAGTCCATGGTCAGCGGAGGGGGACAGTTTCAGCAGAACCAGAGGCAGAAATCCATATCGCAATGAACCAAGAAGGAAACGGATGGAGAGGAAGTGGGACAGGACATGGGTGGCTCCCTCGAAGGCTAGGTAACCCAAGAAAAGTCGATGACATCACAGAAAAGCACAGACAGGTCAAGGCCAGGAAACTTTTAGGGTACAGCAACCAGGTCACGACATGGGGCTTCTTTTCCGCGAAGCGGCTTTAAGGCGGAGAGGAGGTCTCAGAAAGAGATCCAACGAAGGCACAGGTGGGGATTAGCAGGGTCCCAGGACAGAAAGTGGCCATGACACCAAGGAAGGAGACCTCGCCTTCCAAAAGAGCGTGCCAGGAAGGTAGGGTGAGATTTCAAGGGGAGGCAACATAACATTTGCGGGTACATCCGACTGCACCGACCCTGTACTTCGCGTCCCGTTCACTCAACGCTCCCATGGAGGGACATGCTCAAGTCGGGCAGAGACACAGGTGTAGGGACGGCCGATCGTGACAAGGCCCAAGGACAACATCTGTTGGAGCGAGAAAGCAAAAGCGACGATGAACTCAAGACGAGAACCTAAGTGACCGTGAGGACGGTAATGCCATTCATTTCAACATGACCATGCCGGAAGATTGTGTTCGGAGCAGAGCACGATCATTTAGCTTTGTGCGTGTTGGGTTTAGGTCGCTGAGCATGAAGACGGGGAAGGAACGCTGAGGGAAACTGAGACCCGGGGCCACCTGTGCCATGGGTCCATAACCTGCCCAGGCGCAGGTGCCGAAGGCACAGCGGGAGATCAGGGATATGAAACAGTTACACAGATCAACTGTCGACGAGAATCGTGTGACATGAACAATAACCGTGTATCTCATCCCTGGGGTCCGGGAAACGACGATGACAGGAGGAGACGCCGGGCGCGTGTAGGAGCAGCCAAAACGGGACGCGCGGTTCGGGGAAATTACGCGTTGGCCGTGGAAAACGAAGAGAAGCACGTTTAACGAGAACGGGTGATTTTTAGAAGTTTGTCATTTTCAGACTAGTACGAGTCACCTTTATTCTTAATACGAAGTTACCGTGAACAGACCTGGCGGTAAGGCGCCAGGACGGCACTGGCGGCCTCGTTAGAGGGCGGCCTGCGGGGCAGCGGGCCCTTTGCACGTGCGCTCCTTGAAGGAGGCTCGGCTCTAAGCAGCAGGTCTCCCCCCGGCCCCTGGCCCCCCCGGCCCCCGCAAGTCCATCTCATTCCAGCTGCCGCTGAATGAGGGCGCGCTGAGCTCTCGGGGATGAGGGCGGGGGCGGGGAGGCGTGTTTCTATCAGTCCTCTTCATGCTCGGTCCCAGCGCTTTGGACGTTTAGAACCAGCTAACGCTCTGTCCTGTCCAGTGCGTGTAGCCCCATCCCCCCGCTAAGCACCAGGAGCAAACCCCCCTCCTCACTGTGTCAATCAAAACCATCTCCAGACTTTGCCACTGGCCCAGGTTGAGAACCCCACTTCCGTGTGTCAAAATACCTCTCGCTCTTTAGATATTCAATCAGCTATCATCACTTGAAAGACGACTTTGACATACACTTACATAAATCACCCAACGGAATCGGCATTGAGCCATGTCAGCAAAATGTCGGTAACAATGACAGTCACGTTCATTGTAACTACGAAGGGAGAAAACACTACGAAGACATTTTCAAAGGCTAAATTGCAGTGAAAGCGGTTCTAATTTCATCCTACCACCTCCGGAAAATTAAAAATATATTAGGGAGCTAATAGTAAACAAACGATTTTGCCAACAGGAAGATGTATGACCTCCCACCACCGTGGGCTACAAAACAGAAGCATGTTTGCCCCATCTACTTCAGAACCCCCAAAGCTTCCTGACGTGGGGGGCTGTCTCCGCGAGCCCACCTGCACGAGCCAAACTCTGCGTGCAAGTGTGTGTGCAGTAAACAACGTTTCCTTTCCGCGCCCACGCCGCGAATGCACAGGCTTTGGGGGACAGAAAATAGCTGCTCTGCTTAGCTCCAAAGAACAGCTGTCAGATAAAAAAAATAAAGAAATCAAAACAATGTCGCTTCCCCACGTCCTTTGCTGAGGGAACCGCAGTGGAACTCGCTGGGACTCAAAGCAGATCTGGAGTCAGGGTCATGGGCTTCTTTCCCAGGAGGCGGCGTTTCTTCTGAGCCTTGGACCTACTGTGACAGGGCAAGTGGCCCAGGCCATGGGCCCCTCTCAGAGTCCCCTACCTGATGGCCTCAGGACCCCCACTCGGGAGGGCATGGAGGGGACTCAGGAAGCCACGCCCTAGTGGCAGGACTGTCCTCAGGCTCCCAGGGCCGGAGCTAAACGTGAGGGGGCTGGTGCACGAGCGCCTCCTCCTGATGCCACGTCACCGCGCACTGAACCGTTGGGCACACACTGGTCAGAGGGTGGCCTGCTCTTCTGGAATGTTCGTCCTAGCAGCCCCTCTTCCCACCTGGCCCTGACCCGTGGGGTCCGATGAGCTGCTCAGCTGGATGTAAGCCGCAGCCCAGAAGGGCAGCCGCGGAGCCCCTGAAGAATCAGCCACACGAACAAGCCAGCTGGCCGCATCCCCACACGCCCTTGGGCACAGCCCAAGACAGTGACTGTTGCACAACCGTCAGCTGCTGCCGCCAGGTAAACAGCCCGGCCCGGCTCCGAAGCTCTCAGGATTCCTCCATCGCGTGCCAAAGAAAACACGGTGCCCCTTCCCCCACGGCCCGTCTGCTCCCACCCCACTACCCCTCCTGGCATCCCTCCAGCCCCCCGGCCTCACCCAGATCCTCAGGGCAAGCCCTGCACTCGGATGTGCACACGGCGGATGCCCGGGGCCCATGCCTGCACACAAGGCATGGTCCGAGCTGGCCCCAGCTTCTGCGCACACGGGGCCGCGCACCCCAGCCCACGGCGGGAACCCCACGCAAACAATGGCAGTGTCTGCCTGCTCATCGAAGGCTGCACATACCGGCACAGACCCTTCCGTGTTCCTGTGTCCTGACTTCTCCTTTGTAGCGTAAGGAATGTATGGGTTGAGCATGTGGGTGGTCCCAAATGCCTGAGTTGCGGCATGCTGAAGGGCATCTGAATGAATCAGCCATCAGTGGGTGCTCGGCTGAGCATTTAGAATTCACCCACTTGCCACTGAGCAAGCACCCCTGTGAGGTGTCCGTTCATGCCCTTTGCACACAGGAAGCAGGACATGAGTCAACACTCACTGAACACGAGAGGACACAGGGAGGTCGAAATCATCTAGTCCAGCAGGGTCCAACCTTCTGGCTTCCCCGGGCCACCGCGGAAGAACTGTCTTGGGCCCCACATACAACCCGCTGACGAGAGCTGATGAGCTAGCAAAAGAAGGGGTCGCCCAAAATTCTCATAACGTTTAAGAAAGTTTACAAATTCGTGTTGGGCCGCAGGTTGGACAAGCTTGAGCTGGTCTCTCTCTTCACGCTCAGGCAGAGATCAGAAGGCTCAGGCTGAAGGCCTCTCGCAGGTCGCTGTACGATCACGTGTTCGATGGCGGCCGGGTCAATCGGACGCGGCTGCCCCCAGCTCTTCCCCCGGATCACGCGGCGGTCCCGCTCGCGCGGGTGAAACCACACACTTGCAGCCACAGGATCCGATGGCCTGAATCCCCTCTGGAAACACAGCCCTCTGTCCCGAGTTGCTCTCAAGGCATGGACCCTGGGCATGGAATCAGCTGCGGCTTAGCGGGCGTCATTAGCCAACGAGCCACACCGAAGGATGTCACCCATGGGCAAGGGACAGCACCCCAACACGGGGCGGGGGCAATCATGAGGGCGACCCAGGGCGGGCATTTCAAGGTCACAGTTAAGAGTAGGCAAGCCAGTAGAAATCGATCTTCCGATAAATGTCAAACAGAAGTGAGAGCAAAGTCTTAGGAAATTCAAGGAAGGAGAAATTCCTCTGAATGGAGGAAGAGGCCAGAAGCTGTGGCTTTGGAAAGGGTTTGAGTTAACAGGGTTCAAAGACCCCAGAAGGAATGCTCGGGGACAGTCGAAGTCTGTGAGTGTTCAGGGCTGGAAGCTAGGTGCTGGAAGATTCTGCGTTCTTTCCTCACAGGCGTACCTGACCTTCTAGGTGCCGGGCAGGAAATGGGATTAAATGAAGACACGATAGAACAATCAGCTCAGTTCACGCACAGTGCTCAAGGACACAGATTCATCTAAACTTCTTTCAAAAATAATGACTGAACCTTTGATTCCTTGGGAAATAAAGTGAAATGAAAGTTTTCTTGTTATGGTGGGACGTCTACAAGGGATACCGGGGTGGTCACCGGACAGAACGCATCTTCAATTTTACATACTTTTTTGTAGAAACTGGATCCTTTTTATGTCATTTTAACTCATGTGCCTTGACTGGGGCGTTTTAGCCAAGAGAGGCTGAATGAACATCCATGAATTAGTGAAAACAGTTTTAGGAATGAGTAAATGAGAGCATGGTCCACCCTAACTACGGATGCCCACTGGCATCTGTAACTAAATAGAAGTGTGGCTTTGTCACTCATGAATTTTCATCATAACTAAAAGACCTGAGCTGGAATTGTATGGCTCTAGGAAATGACCTCATGGTATAAAATGGGAAAAAGCAAACATTGAACTATTTTACACATTTCAATAATGGTTCAGCCCCAGTGACCTTATTTTATCTCTCTTCTCAAAGGGAATTGTTATTACACTTTTGCCTTTTCCCCCTCGTTCAGCTCCAAATCACCTAGAGGAGGAATCATAAAAATAAATGAAGTCCATTAGATAAAGTTATTATTTACACAAAGGCAATATTAATATTATCTGTCAGCGGGTTTTGAAACTGAGTGAAAGTTCAATCTACTTCCGTGTCAGCTAAACAAGTAAGAGTCCTTTCTAAGAAAGAAAGAAACTTAAATAATGGGTCCTTCAAGGCAACAATGGGCGATTTCTAAAGGACTTATCCGGAGACACTTCCTCTGGCCAGGAAACTCATCTGGACACAATCAGATAATCAAGTTATAAATGACTCTCCTGATGTGAAAACGATGACTCCCAGCTCCTGTGGGCTGTCAGTTCAGGTAAGCAGGATGTGGGGTGTCACGTTTTCTCCCGTGAAACAGAAGGTGCAGTGTCTTTGCCAACACCCAAAAGCATGCAGTGCTCACTGGAAGTAAGGACATGGCCTTCGATTGTCACTACTCTGGGCAACATCTCTGGTCACCTCCTGATTTGACATCTCCATGGCACGTGTGCTCACTGACCTCTCGTGAGTATCCCCAGAAACCCCCTCTTCCCCGGTTTCTTTAACACCCGAGTCCCCCCCGCTGCATCCAGAATGCTTCTCACGAAGGTGTACCCCAGTTTCTCCCGAACGTCTATTTCTTCTCAATCTGCACAGCCTCCATGGCCCACCTCTTCAAACTCACATGATGCTACATACTTTCTAAGAACCGGTGACGTCCAACTCTATTACTCTCTTCAAGACCTCTGTACACGATCCACACTCAGAAGTCAATGCAGACATCTCCTTCACATGAGTGAGTCAGAGGCACCTCATCCAAAGGTGACCTCGTCCCTGTCCTCACCTATTTGCTCTCACGGTCAGCCGCACTGTTCACGCAGACATCCAGCTCACCATCTGAGGACTCGCCCACCACTTCCCCCTCCTTCATCTTCCCAAAGCTCAGCGGTCATTTTGTCACTACGTTCTGACAATCCTCTCCTCACTCGTATCTAGAATCGTGCCCTCCTCCCCACCCTGACCAAGCCCCTGTGTCCCACCTCTGCAATGTCCACTGCCTCTTTGGCTAACACAGGTTCCCTGCCTCTAGTCCCAGTCCGTAGGCTTCATCTCTGACTGGCCCTCTCTGATTTTTTTCCATTTGTCCCCCTCCCCACCTGGCCCCACGATACGTCGTACTTCTACTATGGTTGTTATCACCCTGAATTACAACGACCTGCGTATCTGCCCCGTCCTCACACAAGGCCGTCTGCACCAATACAGGACGCCGTGTAGGCAGGTAATCCCCACCTGAGGAAGGAGATGATGGAGAAAGCAATGCAAGCCCACATTCGCCTCTCTCCCTTCCTAATATGCACGCTTCTATTAAAATGCTATTCGTGTCCCCTTCCTTCTAGGAGGCTGCTATCCACTGTCACAGATGTTTTATTTCTCCACCAGAATTCTCTTAACATCTGGTCCAAATACAAGGACTCCCACGGTTTTGAGAAATGCCCTTCCTAAATGTCATAATTTTCCAATTAACGGTCGAACGGGAAGGGATTGCGATAGGAAGTCTCCTTCACACAGAGGCTACCCACACCGTGTGTTAGCGCTGCGGGGTCTGGACAAGTCACCCTGGCACCCCGTGATTTACTGGAGCCACCTGAAAAGTCAAAGGAGGAAGCTACAAGTCACAGCAGAAATAAACGCCTCAAATTCACTACCCTAGGAGGAAAATGCAAATATCTTAGAATATAATCAAGTAAACTTACAGATAATGGACTGCAAACACACTTGGAAAAACCAGACCCTTTCACGGAAAGGCCCGAATCCCCCTTGTACATGATAGCTGATGACACCCTATTAAGCAATGGACCAGACATGACAAACTTGATACACAGGACTTCATTTAAATCTGTCACAGTCTGTGGTCTAGGGAGAAACAGGCTCAAGAACACGAATTACTCTATTGGGGTCAGTTTATTAAAAAACAGGAATAAGAAATCCTCGCTAAAATAAGAAATTAACTATAGCTAATCATACCGTTTGGCGTATTTGAAAGTTGCTAAGAGAATCTTAAAAGTTCTTATCACAAGCAAAAAAAAAAAAAAATACCGAGACTGATCACATATTCCACTTATTAGAGAAGAATAAAATATAAGAAACTGCAAGCAGTTTAGGTGTGGTATTAATGCATCTCTTACTTCCCTGTTTTTATGGCTATGGAGGCAAGACAGAAGGCCCCACGGAGAAAGGGAAGAACTGAGAACTGTCCCAGGTGAGTCCCTGGCCCCAGCCTCAGGGTCACCGTGCTGGACGGCAGATGCTGTCCCCGTTTATACATTTCTGCAATAATGGCGTATTGACTGGGGACTGGGAACCCTGCTGGGCATGTGGCTCCCCTGGCTGAAGAACCGCGCGCATGCTCCGTGTCTACCAGCTGGCATTATGCTGGGTCTGAATGAGAGTTGCCTTGGGGACAGAATTTGTGTGAGTGACCGGCAGCACTCACCGATCCCCGAGCCAGTGCCTCCGTGAGCAGCACTTGGGCGCACACCTTCTCTCTCGTACTTTTATCCAACGAGCTCAGGCCCCGTAGCGGCAGAGGTCCTTCCTCTAGGTCCTTCCCAGGGGCCTCCTTCTCGTGACTCAGGTTTCTCCCAAGTGTTACCTGCTCAGAAGGGCCCCCACAGCCAGTCCTGCTAACACACCTGTCTCTGCTTCTCCCCAGGATTCTGCAACTTGTCACCTCGTGTCATCTGAAATCACTCAGCTGATGTATTTGTGCATAGCCTGTTCACCCACTGGGACATAAGCAACCTGAGTGACATTGCCAGGGCCTAGAAGGGGTTGTCACACACACATATGAACATTACCGACTGACTGACTATGGACTAGAGGGGCCAGAAACCGAGACAGTCTTTGTCCAAGTGACAGAAAATCACTGTAAAGACCCAGATACTTTCTGCTGCCCCCCCCCACCCCACCCCCATACACTTACGGCGAGTTAGGAGAGTTTCTACAGGAAACTACAGGTATGCTCCCCAGGAGTCAGTCTATCAGGTGAGACTGCAGAAGAACAAGTCAATAAAGACCTTGACTTTGCTGCTACGAAGGCATGAGATGATTAGCACGTAACGCAACGCTGCGAAAGGCAGACGTGCTGTGCACATATGGTACTTTATCCCTCAGTTCATTAGCCCGAAATGTGGAAAGGTCATTCAGGATATCACAATAAAGGTCTCCACGGTTGAAAAGTAATCCCTAATGTTTTATTTCGGTATTTCCAAATATCAAGAGCTCCACCTTGGTGGATATGGTCATGAAAAGACCAAAACGACGATTCCTAAATAGAAGTCCCAGAAAAGGAAGGTCAGATTGCATCGACTGGGCAAGCTGTTCCTCATTAGCGAAGGGGGTTAAATGCACCCCCAAGTTCCAACGGCCTGCTGTCACCGGGCCAAGGCTAAGGTCTCTTCCTGGTGTTCCTCCGCCTACAGCGTCCCATGGTCCCGGCCCCGCCACCCCGGATTAGAAGAGAGCAAAGACCCGGACCCAGGTCGCCTGGGTCCCAAGCTTAGCTGCAGTGTTATTAGCCTTATGCTCACGTTCCATCACCTGGAATACGGGGGTAAAGACCACGGCGTCAAGCTTATGCGTCAATCCGAAAGGCTGTAGAGCACTCCCTAGCCATGAGGATGCACTAAAAACGTTTTATTAAATATAACACATCAGGACTATTTTTTCATGTACTTTTTTTTAAATCTCATAGGGAAAAAAGTGTTCTAAGAACCAAAGTAGTGTCTTGCTCCAAAGAGATGATGAAAGCAGTCTACCGTTTAACACGAGTGGTGATGGTGGGCTGGCCCAGCCTCAGGAAAGCCCCCATCTGCCCAGGAGACACAGAACAGAGTGTTCACAGTGGGCTGGTCCATAGCCAAACACTGGAAACGATATGGGTGTGCACTGAGAGAATGGGCATGTTTATGACGTACTGCCTCACAGTGACTATTAATGCCCTGCAGCTACATACAACATAAATGAATATCAGAAACATAATATTGAGAGAAAGTCAAGAATAATACACAGTACACCCTCTGTTGCTAGTTGCTTGAGATTGTGCCGGTTGCTTGAAAGCCGGTGAAGGGAGAGTCCACGTACATTTATCCGGCATCTACCAATCCCCCTGGGTGCCGATTCACTGAGAGCCTACTGTACAACATGGTAAATTAATAGTCACTAAAAATAAAAAATAAGCAAAACTAAGCAATACTTTGACTTTGTTAAAACTGTTAAAAAAGAAAAGGGCAAAGACATGTAAACAAACAGTAGCGCTGATACGCAAATGCTTGAGGGTCAAATGAACAAGAGGTAGTTCCTGCCTCACGGACGTCCACGCTCAAACCACCCGCACCGACCAGGCCGCCGGCTCCCCCGCTCGCACCGTCTGCCTAGAACACATCCGCCACAGCCGTGCAAGCGCCCACCCCCTCCGAGGTCTGACGCCGCTCCGCCAGCCCCACCACCCCTTCCCCCAGGGGCCCTGCACGAGCCTCCTTAGGATGCGATCTGTCTGTGCGGCCCGCAGGTCACTCGGCCAGAGAGTCTGGCACCTTCTGTCACCTGACCTGGTGTCCCTGCAGGGCTGAGGCCCATTGTCACTGTAGCCTCTCACAGCCCACCAGCTCCTTGCACACAGGAAGCAGCCAAAGCTTGGTGAGAATGGATCGACCCACCAACCGCTGACAAATAGTGCAAAGAAGCATCAGGCTGACACAGGAAAGCTTGAGGAAGCTTTGGGAGCATGGGGTCAATGACACAGGCTGGAAACGAGCAGATCACACTTTTCGCAGAGAAACGAAGTAAAGTCTCAGGGCAGAATTTACCCAGAATGCCGGCAGTGAAATGAAAGGACCAAAGTTACAGGCAATGAGATCAAATAAATGATGGCACGTCCGACCATTAAAGATTACGCAGCCTGTAATAAAACCAACGAAGTTTAAGACTCTACACGGACATAAAAATCCCATAATGATGTTGAGTGAAAAAAAATAATAAAGTGTGGACATTTATCTACCTAAAGAGAGATAAATAAATAAGAGAGGAAGAGAAAGTTCCCACTTTTTACTAAAATAAACCAAATGATTTCTATGTTTATCTGTTTGCAGGTAAAGAAAATACTGTGATTACTCCGAGACCAAGGGAGTATTTTATGTTCTTCTGTATTGTTTGAACTTTCAGCAAGCCCTCATTTACCTTGTAATTTAGCGTGAGTAAAAATAATGATGATTAAAATACACGAATGAGGTGAGATTAGTGTTCCGGATTAACCAATGAGACTGGGGCCCTCGGGTACGTATTTCGGTGCCGGTTTGACTCGCGGAGCATAAGGGAGACAGAAAAGATAGAGGGACCGTTGCTGGGGGTGGAAGCAGGACAGGTTCAAAGAAGGGGTGGTTAGCAGGTAGCCGAGGTGCACTTCCCCGAAGGCTTCTCCAAGCAGAACAGAGAGCTCCTATCAATGTCAGGTCAAGTGTGGTCGTGAGTAGCTGGGAGGAGAACCCAGGGACACAAATGCTTCCCATCCTGACGTGCCATACTACTGTGCTTTGTCCCCAACGTTGCCACTTCAGCTTAAATAGCACATGCCTGTGAGATCATTACAGGAAACTTAGCACATGTTTGTTTTGTCCATCAGCAACAGACAGCGTTTCCGGCTGAGTGCGCAGCCGAAAGGGATGTACTTTCTCTGCCATCCCAGGTCACAGGCAAAGTGTTAGGCTTAACCTCACTGTTCCAGAACATTCTTGCAGTTCACTCTGATTACAAGCACGCTAGCACAAGCAGCAGATCATTAGCCACAGAGATGAGCCTGGAGGTGATGGGGCTGTGCTGTAACTCATAGAAACCTCATTCTGCAAAGTCCGACGTGTCCGGAGCACGACACTCACCACGGGAAGTCACATCCCGGCAGCGAGCCACAGCCACAGCTCCCTAGTTTAGTAACGGATCCCACAGCTGAAGTAAATTGGCAAGTTGTGGAAGAAAGCTGCCTGAGAAGTCCCAAACCAATCTGTCTCCACCTTGTACAGTTCGCCACGGCTTTAATGACTGCTGTTTTTAAACTCAATCATGAGTTAGATGGTAGTGGCTGCGGCTGCTTAATAAAACACACTATTTTTATTTGACACACCAACACACACACACACACACACACCCCAACACCAACACACACACAACACATTCATACAAAACACCAACACACTCACATAAAACGACACACACACCAACACACACAAAATACCAACACACACACACATACACCAACACACACACACTTTAAGGAGCTTAAAGTATTCATACACTTTCTAGAACATTCTCTAAAGAAATTCATCAGAGGTGTCAAATGAGATTTACATTGAAATGAATTCCTTCTTAGTCTGATTATTATGTGCTAACAAACCAGGATTTGGAGGTTTCTATTTAAGGGGACAAAAATGGTTCTATACAAATTAAGTACATCAGGAAGACAAGATACAATTTTTAAGAGAAACGTTAAGCACATGAGAACTACTCAAGTGTGTCAGCAGGAAATGAAACTCTGTGCATGGCCTGTAAACAAATGTACACGTGCACCCAGGCACACACCCACATGTGTACACACATGCAGACATTCCACCTTGAACTACATGAGGTCGGACAGCTAATTTCACGAACTCATCCTAGAAAAGGGCTCCACACCTCACTGCTGAGTATCACCACGGTCCCCTTCGAAGTCCTCCCCTTGGGAAGCTGTGCACCAACGCCAGTGCCTAGTCCACCCTTCAGAGCAATTGTGGAGCTCTTTCTCTGGAAGGGCCCTCAGAGCTGTGGCCATACTCACAATCTGACAATTCAGTCCGTGAACTTGCCATCATGCACTTACGTTGGCAACACTGTGCCGACAACTCCGAGGTTCGAACACCTCACCGAGTTGTTTGTACGGCGCTGCCAACGTGAGCGCGCGGTAGCAAGTTCACAAACGGAATTGTCAGACCTCATTCTAAAGGAACTAGAACTCTTCTATCAATCAGAGCTCGATGGCCATCTAAAAGGCAGCTCCCTAACTCAGGAGCACCTGATCGGTCCTCTTCTGAGAGGAGGGCGGAGGGGTGCTATCATCTCCAGAGAAAAATGCAACAGAACAAGGCGATACACCCAAGTTCTCTAGAGGAAATTCCACATGGCTGGAGATGCCACTCACAGTAGGAAACTAGATTTGTTTACCGAAGCTGCACCTCGGCCAAAGACCAGCTGACTGAAGCGATCACAGAAGAAAACAAATAAAGACAAACTTTATGATGTCCCAAAGTCTAGAAAAAAAAATATGGCAATGTTGTGGCATCAAATTCCAGATTCAATAAAGGGCCCTGGTGGTGGTCACCCATAACTTCCGAAACGGGGGTGTGAGCCGAAGTGCGCCAAAGCACCATCACTGACTCTTCGTGTACCTTGTGAGTTTCCTCCACACCCCACCCCACACTGAAGACACCCCACACTGAAGACACCGCACAACGAGATCATAACGCTTCAAAGGCTTCGTGCCCTGTCCGGTATTGCTCTCCGGTGGTTAATGGTGATGCTCACGGATTAGGACCAGAGAGGTTACAGGAAGCGGCACGCATGCAGGCACATTGAGAAAGCCATTTCCTAACAGATGAGTCTCAGGAGGGGAGAGAAGCACCCAGCATGGGTTAGAGTGCTCCAGACGCAAGTCATGTGCACCAGCGACCCACTGTGCCAGCCAGGTGGCCAGTCTCCTCCACGTACCCAACTCACCCATGCAAACGTTACCATTCCCTGCGTGCAACCACATGAAAACCTCCGGGGAAGAAAACTTAAGAGCTTGATCACAGACCTGAGTTTAATCCGGCCCAGAAACTATGACTCAGAGAAGCCGACCTTCCAGCCCCCAGTCCTCTTCAGTCCGGGGAGCAGCAGAGCCAGGACGCGAGCGCACGCGTGCTTCCTCAGACACCACTGTGCAACCCGGGCGCCCACGGGGTCAAGACTGAGTGTGTCACGAGGCTGCCAGCTGTGCAACCACGCTGTACCAATGCCACTACAGGGCACACCACATTTAAAGTCTCATGAAGTGTATGCTACATTTCAGTGTAACGTGGCACTAAAAATACCTGTCTCTCTGAAAAAAATTAATTCCAATCAACCAGCACTTCTACTCTTGGATATATACACGCATCACCATTCATGTACAAGTTTTCTGTGTGGAGATATATATATCTGTGTGTGTATATATGTCTTCACACACACACACTCACACACACACACACACACACTCACACACACACACACACACACACACACACACACACACACTCACACACACTCTCTCACACACACTCACACACACACTCACACACTCTCACTCACACACACATATATGGGCTGTCTGGAAAGTATCCAGCCATGTAATATGAAAAACAGAGGCATTTATGGCTGGACTGTCTTGCAGACAGCTGTTGTATCTTCACACAAACACTTGTACGTAAGTGGTGATCACAGCACTGTTCCGAATAGCCCAAAAAGGGGAAATAATCCAAATGTCCATCCATTGACGAATACCGCATGGATAAAGAAATGCAGCACATCCTGTAATGGAATAAGACTCCGGAAGGACAGGCTGATCCACGCTGCAGCGTGGATGGACATTACAAAATAAACGCACTGTGCTCCGTGGAGGAAGTCACAGACAGAAGGCCACGTGTCCTACGATCTCCATGTCCGCTAACCGTCTCGAACCGACAAGTGCAATGAGATGGAATCCCGATCCGTGGGTGCTGGGGCGGGGGGACACGGGGAGGTTGGGCTAATGGTACAAGTTTTCGTTTGTGGGTAGTGAAAGATTAGACAGTGGTAGCTGCACAGTGAGAATGTGTGAAAAGTGCCTTGAAGTTTAAAAGAGTGAACTTGGCAGTGTGTGAACTATAGCTCAAGTAAAGCTGGTATAAAAAACCAAAAGGTCCAAATGCCAGCTCGGGCTCCCAGGTTCTCCCGATGACGGTTCCAGCACCAGCAGCTACAGGCTGCTAAAAACAGGCAGAGTGTGGGGGTTCCCAGGAGGGACTGTGGGAACTTTTTGGGTTTGGGGGAAGGAGAGCTTCAGCAGTTTCGTTTGGGCATATCAGTGACTGTGGGGAGCCCATAAGGAAGGAGAAAGCTCTTCATACATTGAGCTTTTCACGGGTCAGCTTCTCATTAACCTGACATGAATGGGGGCCGGGTGGGCGAGCTACGGTACACATAAAGAGTAGGCGAGAGCCACACAAAACACGAGTCTGGAGTTGACATTCTTACTCAACGGCTTTAAGCCCAAGGCACATTTTTAGGCTGACGTGCACTAACTATCCAGATAGCTTGTTGCCACATAATGTTATTTCTGAAGCAACTGACTCTACAATAACTTTAAATATCTTGCACTAATTATAATTACAAATTGCTTTATAATTTATATTATCTGTCATTATAAACCACCCCGTGGTTTGTATCACTTAGGTCCTATTACCTGTCTAATAATTGAGTCGGTGGAGACCTGGCCCTGAGCCCAGGCACTGCTGTCATCTCCAGCATGCCGACCTCACACGCCCTTCGGCCATCCCTAGAGACTGTTCGCCCGCACACACTTCAGAGAAATTTCCATTCTCTTCGCAGTGCATTTCCCTGTGTGAAAGCAACTGAGGCGGAGAGCGAAAGGAAAGGAGTTCCAGTACTGCTCATGAGCAAACGAGGGACATAAGAGCCAGTGGAAGAACCAGGGGACATGCAGGCAGATGGCGGGGGTGCGTCTCCGTGACAGCGGGGTCCAAATACTTGGACCTACTTGGACACACTGCTTCAACTATGTGTAGAGGACAAATTCTCAGAGCATCGAGTTCTTAGAAGACAAAGGGTCAGTGCCATATGTCAGCCCACGAGAACGTTTCTGGAAGCTCTGAACTGTCTCGGGGACCCCAGGCCCCACCTCCTCACGTGGAGCTTCCATCCCACGACACGACACATGCATCACTGGCTTGGAACCCGCCCACTCCTCAGCTCTTAAGTGTCAGTACCCTGCTCCCTCCAGGGCTCCCAGAGGGCGAGGTGACAGCGTGCGGTGAACTGTCGAATTAGCACGTCAGATCCCAACACCTCAACGTCGTCCACAAACCGCACCCCCAGAAATCCTGAGCGAGCGAATCTTGGCAAATGAATTCCTTGGGCTCTAAGCAAGGTTCTCACCCCAGCGGAATGTTCTGGGCCACTTCTCCTCCCCTGGGAGTTTTCCCAAGGACTTTCAAGGATGGGAACGGGCCCAGGGTCACTAGCTAAGCACAGCCTGGTCATAACTAACAGCTGCCTCCTCTCCAGGCTGTCACCATTCCCTCAGTACTGTGTCTCTGAGCAGGCCAGCCCTGTCTTCAGCATGTTCCGGAAAATCAGACGCAAGCCTGCCCCAGTGCAAGTAGACCCCACGTATGAACCCGGACACAGTTGTCTGTACTTGTCTACAGCACACAGAATGGTGTCTGTATGTGCTGTAACCACATGCTTCCAATGATTAACCACACACACACACACACACACACGCACACGCACGGACACACGCACACGCACGCACACACACGCACACGCGCGCACACACGCGCACACGCACACGTGTGCACACACACGCACACACACGCACACGCGCACACATGCACATGCACACGCACGCACGCACACGCGCACACACACACGCATGCACGCACACACATGCGCACATGCATGCGCACACACACGCATACACACGCACTCACACACGTGCACGCACGCGCACACACACGCACGCGCACGCACACACGCACACACGCACATGCATGCGCACACACGCACACGCACGCGCACACACACGCGCACACACGCGCGCGCGCGCACACACACGCACACCCACGCGCACACACGCACGCACACACACACACACACACACACACAGACTCAGATGTCTAAACCCTATTCGATTGCCCCATTCTTTTCATAAAGGAGGATCCACAAAACATCCACATATTCTTGCAGTGACGAAATAAGATGATTTTGCTCGCGGCCAGGAACTATTAGTGATAGATCCATGGCAAACATTCAGGTCCTTTGAGCAATTCTGGGAACTGAACAGGTATGAGTTTGGGTTCTGTACCTTCTAGCCTGGCGCCTTTGGAAGCGTTTATGAACCTCCGCCAGCATTCTTCCCTCATCTAAGGTACGAGTTGGTACCACCTGCCCATCAGGGGGTTCGTGAGGACCCCGTATCTTCATGCTTTTTCACTGCTCCCAACACATCACCACGTGTGTGAAGTGGCCACCAACGGAACCTGGTGAATGCCCCTCCCACCTTGTCCCACCCAGTGTCATGGCTGAATCATCCTCACTCTGTTCTTTTATTTCCATCTCTCCTTGGCATGGCTTCAACACCTCTACCCTGACCCTCTGCCCTTGACCTTGTGGACAGTCCATGAGCGCGGCCAGAAAGACGCAACACGGTCTCACCCCGAGCTCCTGCCTCCTCTCCCACAGGCGCTGTGCGTGGCGCAGGCTTCTGAGAGCCCGGCAAAGTCATACCCACGCCCCCTCCACTCGGTATGTCCCGAAGCCTTCTCCACAGCAGAACTTTCTACCTGCCCCTCCTCTCCTGTGACAGCCCCCTCGTTCCCCTCAACCTCGTACTCTAAACCTGCTACATACAGACCTCATCATTCCACTTACAAAGTGATACGATTATTTATGAACTTAAGCCCCTAATACAACACAAGCCCAGGGACACAGACACTCTTATTAATTAATAAACTCTGTATCACAATAGCAGGCTTAAGCCTTACGCGTCACGGAGGCACAGCTGAAGTCCGTGAGACCAACGGGCAAGAACAGAAGCAGCTAAGAAGCCCTGCTCCTCCAGGGGCTTCCAGACTTGCTGGCCATGTGACTCAGGACAAGTGACTTAAGCCCTCAAAGGCTCAATGGCCTGATTACGTTGTGAGGATATTAATTGTGCTTTCCCTGTGGATGGCTGTGGAGATTGTAATATTAAATTATTTTCATGCATCGTCTCACACTGACTGGCATGCCATGACTAACACATACCTGCTGTCACTCTGGAATGAAAACTGCAACCCCTAATTTGAAGCCAGGTCATACTCTGGTTAAAAATCGGCCCGTCTTCTTTGCTGAGTTAACTTTGCCAGTTAAGCATGAGAAATGAATAACTTAATAAAATAGAAAAAGACAAACAGAAACTGCATCACAGCTCTCCGCCGCCGCCCCGGAGTTGGTCAGGAGCACAGCAAAGGTATCCAAGTTCAGAGCCAGGCTCAGTGTCCCGCTGTGAATCGTCCTTAGCAGACGTGTGAGTATATCCGATTCCTGTGCCCTTTTCCCATCTATGAAATCCAGGGCTGTCCTGTCTCCCCAAACCGTGAGGATACACGCTTCCATTAGCTGCCTGTCGTGAGGTTAAACTAAGCAAAATACACCAATGAACTGCTTCCTAATCAAAGTCACACGGTGATTTCAACTAGCACTCTCCACTGCATGTGTGTGCACATGTGTGCATGTTTGTGTGCATATGTGTGTGCACTGTGTGCATGTGTGTGCATGTGTGAGCGTGCACGCACACACATGTGTGATTGTGTGTTTGTGTGTGCATGTGCACATGTGCATGTGTGTGCGTGCATGTGCAGGTGCGTGTGTGTCTGTGTGTGCTTGTATGCATGTTTGTGTGTGTGCGTGCACATGTGCATGTGTGTGGGCGCGCATGTGCGTGTGTATACGTACGTGTGTGTTTGCATGTGTGTGCATGTACATTTGTGTGGGTGCATGTGTGTGGGTGCGTGTGCTCATGTGCCTGTGTGTGCATATGTGTGCGTGTGTGTGCATGCGTGTGTGTGCGTGTGTGTGTGAGTGTGCACGCATGCACACGGGAAAGAGAAACAGGACTCAAATTGCAGCTGCGGTGCCCCTAACTTCCTAACACCAGCAATAAATCTTTGAGCCAAGGCTAAACCATTCGTAAGACTTGGAAACAGTTCAAAGTCCCTAATGCCATGTCACTCAACTCCTTATTTAATCAAATTATTCTGAAACGTGTACTTGTAACGATGAGTGTCCCACTGGCACATACTATGAAGACAAATAATGCTGCTGGCCCAGGGCAGAACCAGGACCAGACTTACCTCGGGTAGTGAGTCCTGGAGATCACAGGAAGAAAAGAGCCACGTGTGGATGACCAACACTGAGGCCTTCCAGACGCACCGTCTCGGGTGACCTCCAAGGGTTAACTCCGATGAGGAGGAGGTGGACACTAGGACCACCAGCCAGCAGGTGACGAGCTGTCCTGCTGCCCCCCTGCTTTTGCACTACAGTCCACAATGGATTATCAGCCACCCAGAGAGAGGGTGGATGTAAGGTAACCAGCTCCGCGGGCACTGCTCTCTCACCCGGTTTAATAAGGAGCCGTGTGGTTTGGAAGCAGCTTCTAGAGTTACAGAATGTTAGGCAACATTGCCATTATTTTATGCCACCAAGAAACAACAGGCCCGAGCAGGTGACTCCAGGAATCACTCACCGAAACCGTGTTTATACACGTCAGGAAACAGAACACTGTTCAAAACGCCCTGCTAGCGACGGCATTTCTGTCCCTCCCGAGAATCTGAGTGACACTGAGAAATGGCATCGCAGAGAGTGAACTCCCCAGAGATCCCCAAACCCACAGGAATCCACGACAGGGACTGTCCTGCGTGCTCTCATAAAAGCCTTCCCCGTTCCCTGTCCCCCTGGATTCTCCCTAACTCGGGTCTTCTCAGACTCTCCGTTCATACGGCAGCATCTTCTTAATTTGAAGCAATATCTGAAGTCAAGTTTCTGAAGGCCCAGGACACCATTCCTTCTGGGGAGTGGTCCCTTCCTGTCACCCTCCCTGAACTGAAACACGTGTAAGAAAAGCCAGTGAGATCTGGTGGACACACCGTGGGTGGAGCTGGGCAGGCCTGAGTCAGATCCATGGCCGAGTTACTTCAGTCCTGTCGGGTGCTGGCTCTCCGAGGGTAAAATAAAGATAATTCACCCACCCCGCACTGGGTAATCACAACGAATGAATGAGCTAACACCTGCAAAAGGTCCCCGAGGGTCGATAATCATGAATTAGTTTGCATGACCTTTGAAAGGGGGGACTTCTACCATGCGAAAGTCTGTTCCGGATCACTTAGTGCCCCTCATCACTGAACCGACCCCATGAAGATGTGTCTGGGTCCGAAAGAGAGGACACCAACTCAATGGCCTTAGACAGGCATCTTACACATCCCATGACAGGCCAGAAGAGAAAGTGACCCACAGGCCAGCAGAAATGGCCGAAAACAATGGACGGCAGGGACCTCCTTTGTCTACCAGATGGGGACTTTGGGTTTCTTATTCCGCACGATGAAGCTGATACGTGCTTCCTGCCTCCCCTCCTCACAGAAATGGACGCAGAAGAAAGAACTGGTCAGAAATCAAATAAACAGAACACAGTTTAAATGTCACCAACAAATCAGCTCGATCTCAAAGGGCTCTACACGCAGCAGAATTTGTGCAGAGACATTTTCCTCACTGTTTACTCACTGCTAAGTTTAGGAAAGTCCCGAATATCTATTTACAATATCAATATAAAAGAGAACTGACTCTGGGTGATGAACACATAACACAACACAGAGATGATGGCTTATAGAACTGCACACCTGGAGCCCATGTAATTTTTACTAACCAATGTCACTTAAAGAAATCTAAAAATAAAAATAAATAAATAAAATACAGGTTCATGAGAGAGTACGGCACAAACTTTTGAAAGAACAGTTCCATAAAGACTTTACCTTAGATTTATTTAAAAATAAATTCAAGAATTAAAGCCTAGAAAGTAGAAAGCTAGAAATATTTTCTCAAACATGAAATGAACTGCCCTCGTGTCAGTTATTCAAATCCAGTGAAATTTTAATGTATTTCTTCTCGGGGAGAAAAAAAGGCCAAAAAACACTGGTTTTCCTTTTCAATAAAAAAAAATGTGGCTATTAAGAAAATTATTTTGACTTATACAAATGAATCAAGTACCAAATTTTAACATTCAACATTTGTGACACATTTGGACCTGTGACACATGTATCGCACTAAACCACATTTTTAAAATAACTCAAAGAAATTTTACATAGTATTAAGGAGTTAAAACCAAATTTAGGGAGAATGAACATATAAATAAAGTTGACGTATAAGGACTGGTAAGAAATACTATGTGGAAAAGCACGAGCTATCCGTAGGGTTAACACTTAAATTGGAAACGTTTGCTTTAAGAGAAGAGATAGGGAAGATACAAATTTAGCCCAATGCAAGCAGATTTTTCTGTGGTACACAGATGTCAAACAGGTCTTTCGGTAAGTGTTAGATGGGTGGTGTGGAATTTAGAAAATGGAAAGGAAGGGATCCCAGGATGCTGACTATATTCTCTCCGATTTCTCATAGAATAACCACTACACACCAGTTTCTTACTGTCACCATTACTGGCATTTTAAATGAGCCACTATGTTTGTTGCGGGATCCATCTGAGCCCTGGTTGGTGTTGAGCATATTGCCTGCCTCCACCCATGAGATTCCAGTAGCAGAAGACAATAGTCTTGACCATCAGAATGGCTCTAGATAGCAACAAACGTCCCGGAGCAGGGCAGAAGGTGGGTAAATCACCCTTCCTCCCACTGAGAATTACTGTACAAAGTAAAAATCTTGAAGAAACTGTTAAGTTATGCTAGGACGAAGGATGGCACACACAATGGGAATGTTCTGAACTCCCATACTTCAATTTCTTGTCTATTTACTATGCCAGTGTGATTCTGTAGCTAGAAAATGCTGCACATACTAATCAAAACTGTGCCCTGAATGCTACGACACATGGCTTCACCACAGAGAAGTGTGGGTCTCAAACATCAGTTACATCATGGCAATCAGAGAGATGTGCTTCAGTTACCACAGTAACAGGAGATCAAAGTTTGGTAAATGTAATGAACACTGTCAAAATTTGTGAGCAAAGCCTTCATCGAATCCATTTCAAAACCCAGAATAGGAAGCCCGACCATCCTGGGGAAGTGCACTCTGATCCCTCAGCTCCTTTTAGTTGGCTTTGCAGATGTCCATTTTGTCATCACCATCATCACTATCACCATCACCACCACCATCATCACCATCATCACCGTCACCATCATCATCACCACCATCATCATCA
>PVJL010003648.1:46774-151419 GCA_004026885.1 Lyroderma lyra
CACCACCACCATCATCACCATCACCACCACCATCAGCTGGCACTCTCACCTCTACAACAATGAAACCTGCAACTCTGCACTGGGCTCCAGCACAGTGTAACCCCTCCTTGGACTTAAAAGCCCACCAAACTTTCCCACCACACACTTCTTACCTACACTAGACGTCTCTAATTCCGGAACTTCCACATTTCCATAACTTGCTCAAGTTGTTTTCTTGGCCAAAGATGTCCACTGTACACAAACACTTACAGCTTACCAACTTACTAAGTCAAGCTGGAAAGTCATCAAACATCCAGAAAATACTGAAACTGCTCATAAATTGCAGAACTTCTCTTCATGTTGCAAAACAAGTTTTTCTCGTGAATGAGCACCACTGATTTATTAATAACTCCTATATAGTACTTAATAGGGGCCAGGTACTGTTCAAAACAGTTTACCATTATTAATTCTCTTGCCATTACAACAACCCAATGAAGAAATTGCTATTGTTATTATCCTCCTTTTTGTTAAGAGACTTTACTTTTTAGAGCAGCTTTGGGTTCACAACAATATTGAAGGAAAGACACACATACACAGATCCCCGTACACCCTGGCCCCCACCCAGGCAGCGGGACATTGGTTACAATCGATGAGCCCACATGGATGCATCATTATCACCCGTAGTTATTACCCACTTTTTACAGATGAGGAAACTGAGGCACAGGGATGTTTAAAAATGTGCCCAAGGTCATAGGAAATGACAGAGCTCAGACTTGAACCCAGGCAGCAGGCTCTCGGGGTCTGTGAACCATTTACAAGGTGGCTTCCTGAAACTGAAACTATCCCAAAGCAAAGTCTCTGTTTAAGTTATGTTTTTAAGCATATGTCACAGAGGCACAGGGCTCCAGGGACACTCGACGTTTCCCACCTTTTTCTAACAACCGAGCGCCCGTTTCAAAAGCCACGACCTCGGCTGCCCTTCGCTCTCAGAGCAGCGTGGGGGAAACCTGGGCCACTTTGCACACAGTCTGGAAACCACAGACATTCCTTCAGCCTTCCGTGTGACAGACACGGAAACCGAGTCCCCAGGAGAGGGTGTCACCACTGCTGACAGCAGAGCTGAAAGCAAGTCCAGGAGGCCTGGTGCCCATCAGTCCCTCCTGGATGACACCTGGACACCCGGCTAATGACCAAACACACATTCTATGTAAAAACACGGTTGAACATCTATCAGCGTAGCAACACGGCTGAAAGCACAGGAACGTGACTCACCAGGGAAGCCAAAAGATAACCATCCCCCCGGACATGCCTCTCCCTCTAAACCTTCAGGGTCAAATATCCTCGTGCATAATTGGGGGTTCGGGCTGTACTTCTCACCACTGGGGTCCAAAGCCCTTTCCAGGTGAACCTGGGCAGCCAGTTGCTGGCCCAGCTAGCCAGGATAAAACTGTAAAGCCAACGCCTTAGAGATCGGAGTTCCTGGCTGAGCAGGAGCGAACACCCCGCATCCCTCTGACCGCCTGCCCAGCTGGGTCCAGTGCGCGGCCCCGGCCCCAGGCTCTCACTCCGGGGACACACCTGGACAAGGGTCTTTACCTGCGAGTGGAGGAGACCCAGGGGCTCCTCGGCGGCAGCTCTGTCATTGATGTAGGGGTTGACCTTCAGACCTTCACGTCTGAAACCTTTCCATGACTAAGCTTCTCCCTGTGCAAAAGCACACGTCCCGCCCTGAGGAGGCGTTGGGAAATGATTAAACGCACCTGCACTCCTAGGCCAAGGGCCCCAGACGGGGGCACCGGAGCGGGCAGCTCTGTCATTACGCAGGGCCCCTGTCCGTCACTCAGGCAGCGACTCCCGCAATGTCCCCAGGTAGAGAGACTTCCGGGCAAACCAGGGGTTTTCCCAAGTGAGCAAGGCCCCCCACGGCTCTCTGGTTTCCCACTGAGACGAAGTATGATACTCCAGCCTCTACTCAGGGGGTTGTTTTCATATGTATATCCACATCATTTTTATCTTAACAAGAACTCTCTGTATCTTCCCCTGAAAATAATCATTGGATAAGAAGAAACTCTTTTAGCTTTTGCTTTATCCTGAGAACAGTTTTTAGAAACTGTCAATTAAGTGAATGTTTTCTTTTCCAGTCTCTTTTATTCTTTTTATTAAATCAAAGAAAGTCTGCAAATAACAAGATAAGCATTCACCTGCTCCTATAACAGGACAAAAGAAATCACAGTTTGATCTTGTAGGTCTTCCTATCAAGGAACTAAAAAGTGAGGCAGAGGAGGAGGAGGAAGAGGAGGAGGAGGAGGAGGAGGAGGAGGAGGCAGCAGCTCCAGAGAAATGCTGCGATTTTATCAAAGATTCTGCGTACGCAACTGCTAAGTGTTCGCTGACATTCCACCGGCTCCGGGGCGGGGCAGGGGGGCGGTCTTTGTTCACCCTCTAACTCACTCCGCTCCGTTTTCTTGGGGCCTTCACGTCTGATTTCCCTGGGCAGTCAGCAGTCAATTTCTCCAGGACTGGGATTTCCATTTCATTGGTCTTTAATCTTGCAAAGCATCCAGGCTATTCTTTGCACATATTATAAATAAGTAAATAATACAGTCTGGAACTCAAGAAAAAAGGCACACAAGCTGCCTACATTACCACAACAGAGCATTCGGGACCCACTCACTATATTTATTCCTGAGTTATGGCAAATGACAGTTTCCATCTGGACTTTTTTTTTTTTCCACAGAGACATTTCTCATTTCATCCTGTGATAATGCGAAACGCTGTGTTCACTGTGTACATAAATAAAATAGCTTACAGCACCACTCCGAAAATTCTCCTGAACCTCCCTCCGCGCAGGCTGTGCCAGTCGTTCCAGCCCAGGCAAAGGTCAGACGGCCGCACAACGAAAAGGAAGAAATAAAATGGCACGTCTCCAGCAGGCTCTCTGCGAGGCTGCTGATTATCTCGTGTGGCTCCGGAATTTAATAAATCTTCTTAATTAGACACTTAGCTCAGCCACTGGGCTAAAGCAAGTCAGAGACGGGCCTGCTGCGCATGCGTGCTCTGCGCCTCGTCTACACTGCGTGTGGCCTTGGGTTCCGGCCACGTCAGGGGCCGTGCAGCTCCAGCCCCTATTCAAGCCGCATCGAGCGGAAGCGAAAGTCCTGTCCCTGGCAGCACACCCACCGAGAAGGGCACGCCCGAGTCTCGCGAACGCCGTCCCCAACTAGAGCAAGGCCGGGCAGCTCCGAAGTCGCCCGTGGCCGGGCCGTCAGGTCCTGTCACTACCGTATCTCACCCACTGCCAGAAAGATGGCTCTTCCCCGACCCAAAGAATTACCATGTGCTGGTGAGTTACCCACAAGGAGGGGAGAGAGGCAGGAAGGAAGCCTGGCAACCCCGTGCTCAGCAGACGGGAAAGGTTACATTAAACACGTGATCGTGATTAGAAATGAGACGAGTTAGAACCTACGGGACGATCCACAGAAGTTAATGACGACTAAATAGAATTAGGTAGAGGGTCTTAACCAAATCCAAGGAAGGTGTCCCCTAGAATGAAAGACTGTCTCCTTGAGGAAGGTAGTGTCCTGACCCAGAAAATAACCAGAGGAACAGCTACCTTGTCATGGACTCCAGGGGTCCTCTCCTCTTCCCTTCCCTTCTGCTTATTCTGCTTCTGCCCTAGAAAACAAAATGTAGTCTACCACTTCCCAGATCACACATTCTGCAGTGATTTATCCTTGGAATGGCTATCCCGATTGCCATTCCTCAGATTTTCAGATCGAGAGCATCAGATAGCACGAAGAACTATGAACTCGTTGTATTGTGATTCCCCTGCCCTTTAACTAACGTTTTCCACACTGACCAGTCCCCACTGTTACCACATCACTGTGCACAGGGACTTCGTGACCGGAATACAGCACTCGCATATGCATTCATCAGCCACGTCGGTGCTCCATCCCCCAGTGCCCAGCGGCCCGCAGAACCCACCACGTGAAGTGTACGCGGAACGATTGTTGGCAGGAGGTGAACAGGGTCTTCATTCCCAGGTAGTGGTCACAAGGCCAGATGGCCAGGTCCTGGGCTCCCAGGAGTCAGAGGGAAGGTGACTTTGGGATCGTAGGAGAATGGGAAATAAAACTACACCATGACAGAGCAGCGGGCACAAGCTCTTCCCAAATCATCAGGGTGGTCAGCACCCCATGGAAGGAGAAAGGGCAATCCTTAGACATGTACCACCTATGACAGCAAATCTAATATAGATGGAACTCACCAGAAACAAGAAAGTGGGCTGAGGAGAATAAGTGCCACTGGCTTCTGAAGCCTCAGACAACACTCAGAAAGTGCAGGCAAAGGGCACCCAAGGCTTAACAGGCACGTTCACAAGACTGGTCAGGATGGGGACAAAACTCACCTAAACGGGCTGGGCTAAGTTCATAGACTGAAGCAAAACCCTTCCAGTGGACTCAGTGGGACTGTAGAGAGGAAGAAGTGTCCACCCTGCAACAGTGTGAACTGGCAGGAGTGCTAAGGCACGCCGGGGTGTGTGGCCAGACGAGGTGAGAAGACAGGGTGAGAACACACGCTTGAAATGGCTCCGCATTCTCACCCTGCTGAGCATACACAGTGAGCAAACAGGAAAAGCAAATGGTAGCAGGTATTATTTCACACTGTTTTTGTGATACCTGGACCACAAAAGTTCCATGTGCTTATTAGTAAAAATCAAGTTACATAGCCATAATAATTTATATGTTTCTGGAACATTCCTGTATTCTGAGTTTCCCAAAAGCCTAGTCTTTACAAAGTTTATTCCTTCTCCTTTAAATGAAATTCACTGACTGCAAGCAAGATATGTACCAAAATACACATGTAAACCCTCTAGGAGCAAGTGAAGCTCACCTCGAGAAATTAGAAGAAAACATTTCCTAACAACTTTTTTTATCTAGTCGAATCCGATTCAAAATGATCACCTACTGCCTTGGCTGTTTCACCAGAAGAGAAGTAAAAGGATACCCAGCACTGCTGTCACGGTGAAACAAAAATTTATTACGTAATTACGTTGGGAAAACACACATTACATGCACAAATAGACACTACAATCATCATTTTTCATTTTAATAATACTTGAGACGTTAAAGGATGCCATTGAACAAAAATAATTTTATTTGTAACAAATGAAGCATGCAATATAGAAAACCCTACTCAGCTGTATTCAAGATCCAGTGATTTACTATGAGTAAGAAAAAATCACTTTCATCTAAGATGGTGGTTTTTCTCTAGCTCTTCCTGCCGATGCCTACCCACTATCGTCTCTCTAAATGAGCATACATTTTTTTACAAGTCCTTCTGACTAGATTTTAAAACAAAGATCTACATTCAGGGTTCCAAAGATCGTGGATCCTACATAAATATTAAGATGGAAATACCTCCCTTTGCAAATGTTTATAAGTCATTGGCTTGATGCATGCTTTTACAGTCTAATAATCATAAGGAAAAAAAAAGTCATTGGGAGCATTCTTTGCTAGAAATTTGTAACATTCTTTACTAGAAAACTTCACACAAATGCAACAGCAAAGTCATCCAAAAACCTTGGCAAAGCCTACCCGATCGACACATCAAAAGAAAACATCAACCACAGATGTCATGCAGAACCAAGAGAAGAACTTTTCCCAGAATCAAGACGTGAGCTGTGGAGACCCTGGAGGGAATCCCAGCTTTAGGATTCTACCTTGCAGAACGTGCCATAGCACCAGTGCCTCAGCTTGGTCACTGTCATAAGAATAAAGCCCCTTACCTTGCAGGGTTTCTCTCGTGACTGATGGAACACTCGCGCAGTGCCTGACACACAGCAAGTCTGCTGTAAATATTACACCATTTCCCAGACGGCTGTTCAAGAAATACTACACCATTTCATAGAAGGGTCTCAATTTGGCGTGACTCGTTGCCACCCAAAGCTCAGTCCACCTGACGCAAAGACAGGCGAAGATCTGGTCACCATGAGAAGGATGTTCTTTAAACAGATAATACATTTGACCCAAATGAATCAGACAACTGTGCTTTTCAAATGATAAATCAATCACTACTTGATTTAGCCAATAAGTGTTTCCAATGAGTGGTACTTTTAAGAAGGAAGTTTCAGGAATCCTCTTTCTTCAAGCAAAACTTCATTACAGATAGAGGTGGAGCGCTGGTAGCCTCTGGCCAGTATACACGCTCTGACAGAAGTAACGCCCGGACTCAAGTTTTGATTTTATGACGAAATCATAACCATACGTGCTTATGGTTACACATATAATGCCTCTTTTTTATGAGCTGGTGATTTATATCAAATCTTTTATCACAAACTCATAAGCACATATGGTTATGATTTTGTCATAAAATCATAACTCTATTCCGGGCATTACTTCCGCCAGACCCTGACTGCCCTGTGTCGAGGGTTCCTCAGGACTAAGATGGCGTTCTACCTAATAAAGTGACCATGACCACTGAATACAGACATCTGTAAAATGCGTTGGGCCTCAAAGACATAAAATGACAGCAGGAAGGACAGGAATGGACATGCTTTGTCACACATACCAGAGAACAAACAATTACCAAAGAACACTGACAGGCACTAAATTTCACTTAACACCCATGTTGAAAGATGAAAAATTAGCATTTTCTTTAACACTAAATTGCAATAAAAACAGTATTTTTGTCATTTTTTTCATCCCCTATCTTTTTTGCTTTCAGTTGGCCAAGTGTCAAAAAGCAATAAAGAGAAAAGTACTTCCAGATGGTCAGTCTAAGCAAATTGGGTGGAATTTTCCTTTAAATAAAGTGGAAAATATATGTAATATAACAAAAGCCCCACAGAACACCTACCAAATCAAAATGACTACTGTCTGATCGTTGTAACTCACTCACTGGTTTGGGGATTCGCTCTGTTTCGAAGCGTTTTCCGAGTTCACATGAGGCCCGATGGTGCTGCGGTGGCCGTCAGACCTCTGAGCGCAAAGACATGGACTGTGCAATCTTCTCTGTTATACACCATTCTTCTTGGAAACACAGTTGAGAAAGTTGAGCAGCAAAACAATAATAGTAATTATTATTGTTGTTTAAACTGGGTTCCTCAAAGGCAGCTTTAACTCGCACTCACTCAGCTCAATAACTCTAGGCAGGGGTGTCCAGTCTTTTGGTGTCCCTGGGCCACATTGGAAGAAAAAGGAATGTCTTGGGCCGCACACAGAATACACTCACACTAATGACATCTGATAAGTCAAAAACAAAGATCGCAAAAAATCTCATTATGTTTTAAGGGAGTTCACGAATTTGTGTTGGGCTGCATTCAACGCCGAACTGGGCTGTGTGACGCCATCCTGGGCCGGGGGATGCTGTCCTGGGCCACGTGATGCTGTCCTGGGCTGGAGAACACTGTCTTGGGCCGCGTGACACCATCCTGGGCTGGAGGACACCGTCCTGGGCCGGGGGACGCTGTCCTGGGCTGGGGGACGCCGTCCTAGGCCAGGGGACGCTGTCCTGGGCCACATTCAATGCCATCCTGGGCCACGTGACGCCGTCCTGGGCCACGTGACACTGTCCTGGGCCGCGTGACACCATCCTGGGCCAGGAGACGCTGTCCTGGGCCACATGACACCGTCCTGGGCCAGGAGACGCTGTCCTGGGCTGGGTGATGCCATCCTGGGCCAGGAGACGCCATCCTGGGCCGCGTGATGCCATCCTGGGCCAGGAGATGCCGTCCTGGGCCAGGAGACGCCATTCTGGGCCGCGTGACACCATCCTGGGCCAGGAGACGCCGTCCTGGGCCACGTGATGCCATCCTGGGCCAGGAGATGCCGTCCTGGGCCGCATGTGGTCCGTGGGCCGTGGGTTGGACGAGCTTGCAAGGGTTTCAGGGACAACACCAAAAAGACTTCCACCCTGTCGCTCCAAGTACACATTTTACTCCACCCCTCGTGCTATTGTGGAGGGGTGTTGGTAAAAACGGGGGGACAAATGAAATGGTGGGTAAATTAACTCCCAAAGCTCTGTTTTCATTCTTCATTTCTTCAGCCTTGGGGGACAGGATTTTTTTTGTTCTTTAGATTTCTTTCCATCTAAATCCATGAGTACAATAAATGAGAAGGAAAAGCATTGAGAATTTGAAATGTGGGAGTTCGAGGAAGAAAGAGGTTGTCCGTGGGCTGTTTATTCCCTCTCACCCATTTCTGGTCACCCATCTCACTACGGGATGAAACCCAAAGTCACTCTTCATCCACAGGCAGGCCCCACTCTTCCCAGCAATGAGATCCAGGTTGGGGTGAGCAGCCCACAGCCTGCCCGGAAGTCACTGCCAGCTCCTGCGCCCCACTTCCGCCCCCAGGCTATCCCATCGGTTCACTGCATGGAGGCTACTGGCATAAGGTCAGGATACTGTCAAAGGCAGCACAAAATTTGCAGAGCATCACGTCCAACACCCCACCTGCAGAGATGTATGGCTACAACTATACGCAACATCTTCCAGACTTCTCTTTGTCCCACTTTTAATTTAGTAGAGTGTGTTCAGAACGATAGGTCAAAGCCAAGGGTGACCTGGCTCCGTCTACCTGGGAACACCGGGCAAGCTCTGTCCCAGCTTGGGGATGCTACTGGCGTCTAGTGAGGAAAGGCTGGGGATGCTGATAAATACCTGCAATGCCCAGGAAAGCCCCACGAGAAGAAACCATGCAGCCCCACATGTCATCAGTGCCAAGGGTGAGAAACTCCGCTTTAGACCAAAACGAACAAAAAAAGATGAAATTCTGGTACCATTATGCCCTGTCAGGAGGGAAGGAACTGGTAAGACCGATGACCAGACGGCGTGATCAGGTCTGCTCCCGTGACCCCAATCACAGCCTGGCTATTTTGCTCTCACTTCCTGCCACCCAACAGGGGACGTTCTTTATCATCTGCCTGTGACAACCATCACCCATAGCTCACACGTACTGAGGGCACACGGAGCTCTAAGTTCTCTGCCCCCAGAGCTTCCCTCGGCTACTAAAATAGGAAGCCTGGTGGTCATTGGACAACTTTCTAATTACCTTTTATAGTCCAAGGAAAAAAATAAGAGAGGCAACTGAGAGCAAGCATTTCCACTCCCTGCTGCAGCACTTTGACATGCTGCTGCGTTCACGTTTTACCCTTACGAAGTTTCACTAGAATAAACATAACCAGTTGGACACAATTCACAGACAATTGTTCTTCAAAGAGTGTTTGCGAAACACTGTGAGCGGCAACTTCTATAATTAAATATGCTATTGCACTGGATTGTACAAGCACAATGTATTTATCATTTCTACTTATGCACGTCATCAGCTTTGCTAAGACATTTTTTTTAATTTATCATGTTAAAGTGGAATCCTAGTTTGTACACTTTGTCCCATGTCATTAGATCCAACTGACTCCTCGGCACTGCCTGTAATGCGCAACATAGGAGCCGACTCTTACTTCTTTTAGTTTTCAAAGTCAAGGGGAACAAGAATGATCGTGAAGGTTCAAGTCCCCTGACTATACAACTGCATTCTTCCCTCGAGATATTTTCACTCCACTTCTCTATGGTATCGTCATCGCCACAGATCCTGGCCCATCAGCCCACCTCATTTTAACATTTATGAAATCCCTCCTGCCTTAGACAGACAGGGTGGCTTCAACAGCAGACATTTGTTTCTCACCATTCTGGAGGCTGGGAAGCCTAAGGCCAAGGTGCGGGCAGAGTTGGTGACCGGTGACACCCTGCCTCCTGGCTATTTCCTCAACTGTGCCTCACATGGCGGAGGGAGGGGAGAGGAGGGAGGGAGGGAGGGAGAGGGAAGGGAGGGGAGGGACATTTCTCTCATGTCTCTCCTATAAAGGCACTGATCCCATTCAGGAGGGCTGTACCCCAGTGACCAAATAACCTCCCTTACGCCCCATCTCCTAACACCCTCACATGTGGGGTGAGAAGTCAACATAGGAACTTTAAGTGACCCAAACATTCGGTCCACCACACCCCCTAGGGGCACAATGGCGCAGAGTGAAGGCCCACACCCCATTTTCCATGTTCTCTGACTCATTAGCAGCCGCATTCGGTTCCAGCAGGCGACGATGAGCCCCCCTTCCCATGACTGTAGTCAACGTGTTGTCATTTGCTCATCATTCCTGACACCCAACAGGAGTGTCCTGTATCCTTGGTAGGTGACAACTGCCCTCCCTAGATTGCAGATGCTGAGGGCACACTAAAATATGAGGTCTTTAAGAATGGTAACCCCAATATCTATTAGTCAAAGAGCAATACACTTGTACTACGTACGCTCCTGATGTTGATGAAGACAAGGGATGGGGTAGAAGGTGCCCAGACACCTACTGGTGACCGGAGTGGCTCAGGTGAGTAACAGGTATCTTAACCGTTCAGGACAAAGTAAAGGACAAATAGACTATGTCTTGCCAGACTACGTGCTTCACTTAGGAAATCAGGGCAGAGGCAGGGGAAGGGCGGTGCAAAGTCATGTTCACGGTCATGCTCAGTGAGGAAAAACGGCATCTCTGAGCTGACAACCAAAGGTGGGTAAGGCAAGGGTGGGCCCTGGATGCTGACGACCCACCTGCGCAGTCTCCTAAACACAGCGGGGCACCTCTTCTGATGCCGGGCAGACCTGTGGAGTCCATTGGTGGTCAGCTCATGTCCTGATGGAGGGATTAAAATGGGGGACTCTCTGTCTCGTTCCCGAGACCTGTGCGCATGTATACACCAGTATGCGGTACATTCCCAGGCTTCCAAATGACACCCAAATGGCTTCTGCTTATTCACCTGAGGAGCATTTCATTGTCTTCCAGCCTCAATGTATGACAAGACATACATAACCAGCAAAAGCCAATCACGTTTGCGGAAAGGCAAATTAAGAACAACTTGTGTTTGTCTGTTTTGTCACTCAGAGAAAAGATTCTGACTCGAGTAGGCACTTTTTGATGTGTACCCCAAAAGCTCTATTAGTACTTCTGTGGCCAAACCACAGGCTTCAGGATGTGCTCTGAGGGGCTCCTGGCAGCCATACTGGTTGTAGATGCTGTTCAAATAATGCAAGGGCATTTGATTGACAGCTGCACGACCCAATTTCTCCTCTGTGTCATTTGCTGGTACACAGGCACACATGGAACTCCATCTGCACCATGCACAATGCACTGGAGCTCTTCAAACAATGGACCAGAGAGTTTGCTGATACAGAATCCCCGACCTGTGTCACTGACTCATGTGCATGTCACCATGCAAGTTTATTTATGCTTCTCCCCCACCCCCAGTCAGTTTTCCTCCTTTTAAGTCGGGGCAGCAGCATTTGCTCACAGAGTCATGTGGAGCAGCTGTGTGGTACTCAGTCTCTCTGTTTATCCTACACCTCTTGAATAAGAGGTTAGGCATTTACCATTATAATTTACCTTCATTAGGACATTTGTCAGTACTCATAACAAACAAGAGAATAATGGTTATTTGCACACATAGAAGAGGAGAACGAGACACAGAAAGCATTTTTCACATGCCCAGGGTCATTCACGTGCTAGAGGGAAGGGGAAATATTTAATACCGTACAGCAAATACCTACAGGCAGATTTAGGACTTCTAACCTGCTGATTATGAATGTTTACTTTCTAAAAGGGAATATTTGAAAGGAGAATGAATATTACGAGAAGCGAGTCAGAAAGCCTCCCTGACATAAGGTTGGGGGCTGGGGAAGCACCTATGTCCCTTACACAAGTTATTTTAAGCCCTTTAAAGGACTAGAAAGATTCCGATGATCTTACTTATTACAACCAAAACTCTGCTACGTCCAGAGCAGTGAGGTTAGAGTTCGTGGCCCCCAGGTGCCCAATCTTCCTACTTTTGCAAGCGCAAAGCCTGTTGCAGGGCCATTTTGCAGAAGTTGCTTCTCACACGACCCTCATAACTATTGTTAGCATTCTAGTGGGCACCCTTCTAGATCTTTCTCCATGTTCATGAAATCACACACAAAAGCGTATGTACAGACTTGAGAGATGAAGATCTTTCTGCTTTATAAAATGGGATCTACTTCTTTCTCTGAATAGTATAAAAATCTCTCCACGTTTGCCAGGTGTGGTTTAAATTAATAGACGGAATTCTACCTGAGGCATTCTTATACTCTCATTGATACATAACCTATAATCTATTGATATATAAATCTATCATCTATTGATATATACTTAATGTGTTGGGTAGTTTTTTGGGGATGGGTCAGAGTCCCCTTTTATCAGCATCTTTACTAGCAGTTTAAGTGGTTTCTTTTCTTCTTACTTTTTTTTTTGTTTTGTTTTGTTGGTTTTTTTGCCCATCAGAGAGTAATATTTCATTTGCATTATCCTAACAGCAGTAGAGAAAACATCATTTCATCCTCTTACTGGAGATTCAAATTTACTGTTATCTGAATTGCCTATTCATATTTGACCCATCTGCTTATAGAATGAAGTTTTAATCCATGTATATAGCTCTTTGTATATTGGAGATATTAACCTTATATCTATCAGATGCATTGCAAATACTGTCTCTCTCTCTAATACATGATTTGTTAAGATCATCTATATCCTCATTTCACATAGAGGGCATTTTTAAAAATAATGATCAAATTACATTCTAGCCCCTACATTGCCAAAAAAGAGCAGAAAAATCAGTCTGCAACTGCTAAAATTAAGACTAAAAAATCCACTGGAATATAAATTTGGAAAAACTCAAGTACAATAAAACTACATTTCCAAAAATGCCTCACCATTGACACAAACAGCACCCTGAACTCCGGTTGAAGAGGAACGTGATCACAAGTAGTCAGTAACAGGACAGGTCCTGCCCGCGAGGTGGATATGACTGATGTGTCACTCTCCGTAATCCTTAAATCTGGACCAAACATTGGTTTAGGGAGTTTTCAGCCACAAATGCTACTCTGTGCTGTCCCTGGGTTGGACTCTATGACCAGGACACACGCAGACGCTGTGTGACGTACAAAGCTCGGTAACTGTCTCCAACATCTTAAGAGGTGATTCTCAGTCTCTGAAGATACCCCGAATTTGAAAAGTGAGATGTGCTATACACCATAGTACCTGTAGTTCATAACAGTACTGTAGTGAATACTTAAACTTTCTAAGAGGGAAGATCTTAGGTTAAATATTTTTATCTCCAAATAATAATAATATAATAAAGGCGACAGGAAACTCTAGGGACTGACGGGTATGTTCATGGCCTTGATGGTGGTACTGATGGTTCCATAGGTACATTCTTATTCCCAAAGTCATGGAGATCACACATCAAACACAAGTCGTGTGTATAGCTTTTCCTATGTCCACCACACCTCAATAAAGTGATTAATGAGATCTTTTAGGCTATTTTTGGGCTAATTTCTACACTGGCATTTCACCCATGAAATAACCCACTGGCAAAAACAGTGTACTGTGCTTCAGCTCCCCTCTTCTCACAAGTGCTCGGTCACGGTGCCTTACAAGTCACATGCCCTCCACCAAGGTCTGCGTGTGGGTTCTGCACACTGAAACCTGTGTCCTTCTCAACATGCAGCCCTGCATCCTGGCTTATCTCACGGGCCTGTGCCAAGCCTTACTTTACCTAACGGAGACATGTACACCTTCAATGTCATGTCACATTAACAGGCCAACACGTCTCTCTTTGATAGAAAATCAAAGTTCCAAGCCACCGATACAACTCTGGTGACTTCTTGAGCTTCACGGCTTTGATCCACCTACAAAAGCCGTTAACCACGTAAGTGGCATTAATAAAATCCTTCAGGAAATCCAACACGGAGGGGCCGTCTGGCCCGCGCCACTCTCTGCTGTTATCATTAACAGCGTGTCACAGGCTCTGTCGCCCAGCACACCGCGAGACTCATTGGGTCAGCAGGTGCCCTCGGCGCGGCCGGAACTGACACGGGACGCAAAACACGTGGGCGGACGTACTCAGCAGGCCTCCCAGCAACTACGTTTTCACGAGCCCCAGGTCCCTGGGGACAAACGTCACTGGAATAATTGCAAGAGTACAGAGCAAACTTTTATGTCAGAAGGTAGCATTGTGGTAAGAAGGTAGATTGGGGAAACCCAGGCCTGGCCTGGCCCAGTGCCGCCTACAGCTCAACAGGGCGGAGGCCGCCTCTGAGCACGACGGGAAGAGCAAGGCGAAACGGAGCCTGGCACGCACTCCCACCCCATGGTTCCCTGGGGGAATCCGACCCTACTCCTCACAACCGGAATGCCAACACGGGGGAGCTGGCTGCTGAGACGCCGAACGAAGCCTCTGGAGGGCAGAACTCCTTTGGGGATGTTTTGTTACTTCGAAGTCACTTCTGAAGTGTCGAGGCATTCATTAATGCATCAAGTGCAATACTATGAAGAGCTCTCCCAACACCCTCCTCGCACACACCTGGGCCAAGGTCCCCGTGGGGGACGCTGTCCCTCCCAATCGTGGATCCTAGGCAGGAGGCCCTGGGCTAGGCTCACCCGATGTCCCGTTTGAAACAGGACAGAAAACAACGTTACTGTCCTGCTTCAAACAGTACGTATGCTCAGCCCACCCTGGGCTGTAACGACTGTCAATATGGTGACGGCTCCCAAATATCTAGCTGGGTCCAGTCACCCCCACGCAGTCCAGACACACTTCTACAACAGGTCACTCTCCCCAGCTGCATGAGAAACGAAAACCAGCCACTCAGCCGACATGAGCCTCAGGGGTTCTTGTGTTTCCCTCGGAAACCGGCGTGGCCCCAAGGCCTCGATCTCAGTAATGAGCCACCTGCCACCCACCTTCTCGAATCCCAAACTTAAAATTCGGTTTCACATTCTCATTGCCTACCGCCGCCCCGCATGCCTAGGTCATCAGAACACCACTGACTGCTCCTAAAAATACACCAAATCCATCCCGTGTTCTCCATCCCCACCATCACCACCCAGGCCCGTGCCACCGTGATGCTCTGTCCAGTCACCCATGCCGAACTTCTAACTGGCCTCCCTGCTTCCCATCTTGCCACCTTACAATCCATTCCCCCAGTGGTAACCACGACAACTCAAATGGCAGTTTAAAAATGTGGACAGGTGCTGTCCCACCACTGCTTCTACAGCACCCATGATGAACATCCACGTTTCACGTCCTGCCCGAGCTGAATTCTTGGCATGGCGCTTACATGATACTTTTTCTCACTTATTGTGACATAATTATTGTTTGTGGTCTAACCTTCCGACCTAAAATGTATGCTCCATGAGAACTGGGAGCCCGTCTTGGTGACCAGGATACCTCCAGTCACTAAAACAGTCTCACACACTGTATGTGCTCAATAACTACCTGTTGCGGGAGGTGGGGTGGTAGATAGAGGTTATTTCTTCTTGTCACTGTTCCTTGCAATTTTTAAGAAAAGTGGTTAGTGCGTTTCATCAATAAGTCAATAATAGAAACATGGTTTCCAACCAGACATCCATCACGATGCCCACCAGTCCACGATGACCTCCATGGACAGCAAGAGATGCGTCAGAGGCACCATTTGTTTATACAGATGTTTGTCCATGAGGAATTTTCGTTTGAATGAACCACCAACCATGTGTTTTCAACAAGGAAATTACAGAGTGAGAGTGGGTTCCAACCCTCAAGATATTTGCTAGCTCAGTGAAATCAAACCAAGACACTATTTGCAAAAACCTATAGCGGCTTTATTTTGCAATAACATTATTTTGCAGTAGGTGGGTTCTATCGCTTTGTAATTCTTCTGATAATGTTCTGCCACGGGAGCTCCTTTGGGGACCTTTAAAAAACAAAGGGGGTAAAACACACAATGGAGTCAGAAGTTATATGTCAGCCACTGGGCTCGGCCACCCAGGAGACCACTGAGTGACCTCGGCAAGTTTCTTAACCTTGCTTTGCTCACGTCTGAACTGGGAATAATGTCAGAACCTGCTTTGTAAGGTCACGGAGCAGATAAAAGGATACAAGTAAAGCCGTTATTCCAGTGCCTGGATGCAGGGGTGCCCAAATCATTTGAGCCATTATTATGAATGATTACTAGGTTATTAAAAGTGGTTTATAAAATGTTTCGTATTATGAAATGTTGGAGAATCTGTATTACATCTCTATTGCCACTGACATTTCAAGGGGCTTTTAAGTGACTTCCACTGGTGAACTGGTGTCAGCCCTCCTCCAGAGAGATCCAAACAAGGGTGGCTGAGAGCAGGCAGGGGGCGGTGACCCAGGAGAGTCACGTTCCACACTTCCTATACCTCTAAACTTTCTGGGCTTTTCTATAGTTACCAACACGTCACTTGTTCTGGACTCCAAATTGTTTACAAGATTTTCAATGTTTACGGCCACTTCTGTAGCTGAAATATTATCTTTTTCAATTAAACTGAGGTAAGTTTGGAACTGGCCTGGATTCAGAAAAATAAGAAGCCACTCAGACTCCATAACCATGCACCTGTGGTTAGTGATGTTAGCTGTAGGTGCAGCTGACCATTTCGGATTTGCTTAAGAAAACAAAGGCTGCTTTGCAAATGTTCTGACCGAACTTGAACAAGAAAATAAGAGCCAAAGTTAGAAAATATACAAGACACTTGGCCGTATAATCACAGAACAAAGATGGACCATCATGATTCACTTTTTCATTATTGTTATCATGATATCCCAGAAGGAACTCGTAAGACCTTCACATACACCTAAATTTTTTATACCCAAAGTATGAAAAAACGTTAGAAGAGCAGAACACAGTCCGTAAAATATAAAGCTATGAAAAGCAGTGTAATCAGCTCCACAGAAAATATGGAATGATAAAGTTGGCGTATAACTATGCAGCAAATTACGGAGGAAATTTCAGAAAAACAGAGAAAAGTCATAGCTCTTTGGCAGACAAGAACTAGAACTGCCTACTAAAAAGATGCTCGGGGCAGCGCTGGTGTCTGAGAAAGCGCACAGATACGGGAGACGTGGTGACGCACACGCCTCGCTAAGGTTGTGCCCTAGGGTTGGCACCTGCCACGTGACCAGCCCGCGGGGCTAGGAGGACACGTGACTGGCCGTGGGTGGCGCCTGCCACGTGACCAGGCCTGTGGACTGCACCTGCTATGTGACCGCCCCACAAGTGCCCCCTACCTGCTGCTCACAGCCACAAACACGGTTGTTGGCACAACTCAGGTGTGTGTGTGCAGGGACAGCAGATAAAAAAGGTGGGTGACATCCCCTGTTCAATGAAAAAGTGTGTGTGTCCACGTGCGTGTGTGTGTGTACTCACACACGCACACACCCAAGCTCACAAGTGCTCGAGGCACCATGTCCATGAAAGATCATACATCTGAAAGGTGGTCCAAAGCTGTGACCTTCCTCCTTAGGTGGGTCCTTGGCAGCAATCAAATAATTTACTAGAAATTCCTAATTAAGTCACAGAGCTGGGTTTTGGTACTCTGTTTTAGACAGTTACTTCACTGACTATAAACCTGCCCTACTGACCTGTGTAAGTCCCCAGAACAGTTCTATCTCTGTCTATATCTATGTCTACATCGTCTATATCTATAAAACTATATATTATTTATACACCTACATCTGTACAGCTTTATCAGTATCTATGTCTGTCTATACCTATGCCAATCTCTATGTCATCTACATCTGTAACATCTAGGTGTATATACCTACATCCGTATATTTATATCTGTATCTATACTTCTGTCTATAGCTATGCCTATATTTATATCTATATCTATACCTATCTCTATCCATACCTATCTGTGTTTATATCTACCTATATATCCATGTTTATAGCTAGACATATCTATATCTATATATATCTATACCTATATTTATATCTGTCTGTATCTATATATCTACGTTTATATGTAGCCATATATATATATCAATATGTATCTATATCTGTATTTATACCTACCTATATCTATAGCTGTCTCTATTTATATCTCTATATTCAACTGATACAGAACTGTGCACCCAGCACAGCCAGAACTCGCAGAGGACATGTCCTGGTTGCTTTCTCAACGTGCCCATAAAGGAGAGCTAACTGACAGGAACTATGCCTTCAGGGCTGTGAGCTGGCTCAGCCTCATGCCCCGGCAGTCATGCTGTCCTTGGCTATTTTTATGTCTCATAGTACGCAGTCCTAGAAGATGATACTGGTGAAATTCCACTGCGACACGACAGTAGGTCCGAACGCTCCATTTAAGCAACGCTGAGTGCCAGAAGGAACGGACACACGATCTACCGTGTGGGGAGGGCCGCAGGGATCGGCGTCTGTGGGCTGCTGGATCAATCCCGCCCTGTTCTGCAGCTCCCTTCACAACTTCCCGACGGGACAGCAGGGCGAGAGTGACAGCGGCAGGATCGTGCACCCTCTCCTGTCTCAGGTGCACCACCTGGAACGTCCAGGTGACGTTCACTCACCTGGAAGACGGCACCACCTCTCCGGGCCAGCATGGGAGTGAGTATCCTCAGCACTCAGGACGACATGGGGACAGTCAATAACGGCTACAGCAAATCTAATTATTTATTTATTGAAAAACATCATTGAATGAACCTCTTAATCCAATGCGGCACCATGGAGAGGCTCGAGGAGCCCGCTCCCGTCACCCTGTAAGGGCCATTAGAGAAGTCACGTGCTACAGCATCTCGGTGGAAAGCACTTCATCAAAGAGCACATCTGCACGCGGCCCTGACTGTGGGCAGTGGGTTACGTGCTGGGAAGGGGACCTCACTGAAGTCAGGAGCCTCACGAGCTGAAGAGGAAAGACTACACAGGCATGAGAAATGCCGCAGGGAACCCAACTTGGCACTGCCATCGGGGGGACGTGAATGCGAGTGTGGAGACACCAGGAGGCACGACTCCATTAAGTACCATCTCTGAGTACTTAATTGTGCCCAAGCTGGACTCACGGCCTCAGCTAGAATGGATGAGAGTGGCCACCAGACATGTCATGTGATTGACCAGCCTGGGCAGGAGCCTTGTCCTCAAGCCATTACCATAGCAAGGAGGTAGCCTGTTACGAAAGGAAGAGGAACAGTTCTCAAAGGTCTATGGCCGTGGAGCTGTAAGTGGGGCAGTCCCCACCCAAAAAAATCTGAGCTACGGTACGTCACAGCCACCTCCTTCCCCCACACTGGAAATGCGACATTCATTCACTATTCTGAGATACGGTTACAGGAAAATGGGGTGGAATGGACTTCCTAGCACCTCCTGACCGGCTTTCCAACCTTTGCTTTAACCAGTAGGGGTTCCTGCCCAGGCTGTGAGCAAAAGCAAATGAAGTAAAACTACTCTGATCCCTCTGTGGCCTGAGAGGCTGAAAGAGACAGCAACACGCACGAGCCGCACAGGGAAGCCGCAGGAGGTAACACGCAAACGGTGAGGCTTGCGGCCCTGCAGCTGTGGAAGCCTCGCCAGGACTCTGATCAGACCATGAGGAACGAAAACCCTGAGGGCCACGAAACCCAGCAATACAACACAGGGCCACGTGCATGCCCTTAGAGAGTGCTGCCAAAAAAGGTCTCGTGGACAGTTTACACGAAAGAGCAGTTTCCTTCCCTACAAACGTCCATCTCCACATCCGAGCTATTAACCCCCAACTCAGCGCCCCCTCATGGGCGTCTTAGTGGACAGTGCCCGCCGCCCCTCCAGCCTCGCTTACAAAGAAGGACAGAGAAGGATTCGGAACACCCCCACACCTCCATGATTCGCAGGTACTGACCGCAGTCAGCAGCCTTCAGGACAATAACGCGCTTGGCAGATGGTCAGCTAAACAGAGAAAGAAACTTCTCACCGAAGAGAAGAGCGGGGAGAAAGCAGGCTTTCCCCAGTTCCATAACGGGAATTCCAATGCCTCGCACCGGGGGTAACGGGAGCAGACGACCCTCCTGCCAGTGAACTTTGCTAACGCACCGACCTGCACGGGCCTTCACACGACACCTCCCGGAGATTTTCCAACAGGCTGACTGGACAACGGGCCAGAGAGGAGGCACGGGGTCCACAGCTGGAGTACTTCTGACGTGATGAAGAATGACAGGCTACACCTGTGTGCCAAAACACAGCGGCACTCAGCACGTCCAAGCAAGTGATGTGCCCGTGTCGATCATGTGCACAGACATGAACAGGAAACACCACCAAACGAGACCGCTGTCGGCACAGCAGCACCAAATGAGGCGACGACTATTCACGACGCTAAATGCTGAGGCTGTCTTGGGTGAGGGCATCCTGGGTGAGTTTTCCCCTTCTTGTACGTATCTGCCATAATGAGCGTTCACTACCCACTCTTTTAATCCTTTTTTTCCCACTCTTTCAAATTGCAAATTTTTAAATTTTTGAAAACTTCAGACAGTGACTATATGGCTCACGAAGTGCCAACATCCTCAACTGCTATTTACAATTTGGTACATATTGATACACGTTCTGCTCGACGTTACGACACGCATGACTTTGGTGGAGCGATTATGTGTGTGTGCACGTGTGTGAAGGTAAATGGAATTTTATTAAACATATTAGTCTGCAATATCTTTTTTCCAGTGAATAAGGTACCATACCTACCTTTCTATTACTTTTATAACCCTAATTTTATTTTTTATATCATTGCTATTAAAGCGAAGAGGACGTTTCTATTAATCGCCCAACAAGTGCTCTTGAGAAAGGCCTTCCTCCAAAAGGCCTGCCACAACTGCTCGTGGGCTCGCTGCAACGATTTATTCCTATGAATGCATGAATGCATGAACGAATGAACGAACAAATAAAAAGAGCAGTCCCCTGCTTAAACTCCTTAAAGAAACAGAAATTAATTGGTTTTGCTTTGCCTGTGTTTTTCCATAACCAGTAGAGAGTCAAATGGGCCTTAAGGTGTGAGAGTATTCTTTTGTAAGAAAAAGTTAAATCCAAAAAAGGAAAAATAAGAAAGAAATCATTTCATTTGCCGTATAAGGCAAAGGGTGGGCCATGTTATCCCATGTTTTAAATATGTCACTCTTGTTCAAATTGACTCATAAACATCTACATTTGCTTGTCATAAAAGAGGGAGCCTTTATGACACATTTTTGTAACGTAAGTACCAGACAGCCTAAAACAATTGCACGTTTGCCCTAGTACCTATACAAGGGCTGTCCAGGAAAAATCCAGCCTTAACTGTCTCCATTTTCACACGGCTGGGTACTTTTCGGACAGCCCTCGTAAGTCCCAGGATGCACGAGGGTGCAAAATAAAAGGGAAGCCACATGGACAGTCACGCTGTGGGCCGGAGGATGCCATCTCAGTAGCACCTTCCGCAGCTTCCTGAGTGATTTCACAGAGGGCGTGCCATTCACTGCCACTTTCAGCAGCCGAGATGAGTGGCGCTCGTGAGCCCTCACAGTCTGCGCGTCTGTATGACGGTCGGCTTCTTCACTTCCCACTGAGATGTCTGACTTACCAAGGAGGGAAGGGGCGGAGCGTGTCTCTGCGATCATGTATCACTCTAAGGTTCCATCTGCGCACTCAAGCCCAGCTCTCACACACCAACACTGCAAAGAGAAAAGGAAAGAAGCGCCTATTAACCCACAGAAAAGATGCTGTGGTCATTGCATAGCAATTCTAGAAAGTGCTATTGGTGCCCTGCACAACCAGAGTGAGCTGTTCTAGCACGTAAGACTGAAAACAGTGACACAGGACAGCTTGGAAATCGCAAGTAGAATAGTCCTGGCTTAGTATCACGTGAACCAAAGGACTTCTTTCTTCAGAAATCGAGACGAGTGATTAGAACGCAATTAACACGTGAAAACCAATCTCGGGGAAACAGCAGAAAGGACCATCAAGTCAAACCGATTTGCATGACTTTAAGCAGCTTGAACATCCAAGCCAGGTTGCTTGCACGCACTTACCACTGTATGATGGCTCTTTCCTGCCTTTCTGGAGAACACCGTAGCTTAGATGATGCGTTTGAAAAATGGGAGGTAAAGGCAGAAAGTGTAGAATAAACTCCAGCACAAATGCAAGTATGTATTTCCATTTACATATTAATTCATTTAGTGCACAATATGAGATTTCATGGGGAAAAGAATTATAAACCATAAAAATCATTCATGGGGTTTCCCCGGCGGTATAGTGGCCAGGCTTTGGGGCTCTCCCCACCGCGGCCTGTCATCGCCGTGGCCTGGGTTCGATCCCTGCTCAGGGAACCAACCAAAAAAAAAAAAAAAAATCATTCACTGTAGTAAAACCGAGGAAAGCCACCCAATCTCCTCATCTAGTTTAACAAATACATTTCCTGAAAACTTGATATTGCAAAAAGATGGAAAGGCCACCGCAAAATCCCAGCCTCCGTAGAACCATGTGTGCCAGCAACTGAAGGACTGGGTTACTTTCCAGACCTGATTCAGAAAGCCAGTGTGTCCCTTATCACTTAGGGACGCCTGTTCCTTCAAACGCGCCCCTTCACGGCTCAGGCTTTTGCTGTTGTCCTAGTTCACAGCCTTCCTTTCTGCTCTCCGCACCCTGCAGCTTCTGGCGGCCATGAACCCGGAACACACTGAGGCTGCCTATCCCAACCCATACACTTAGACAGCAGCAGAGAACAATGACAAGAAAAGAGGGAGAAGAACTTCCCAGAACATTCTGGAACATTCTGGCTATTCCTCTATGCCATGATTCCCACATCTCCTTCAGGAATGACCTAAAAGCCATCTGCCTGCAGAAAATAAACTGAATTACAGCATCTGGAAACTTGTGAAATTTTCTCTTTGCTCAAATACAATTAAGAAGTCCCGAGGTTCAGAGGCCAGACAGCCGTGGCTAAATGGCATTGTCTCCGAGAGGCTCCTGCATGCAGGAGGTGCCTTTGATTAGTGCATGGAAAGCAAGGGGGTGATTCGAAGCAACGCCTTCAGCATTGTCCAAGAAGGCACCCACAGCCCAGGTGTGCTGATACCCGGCAGCATCTCGAATCCCAGTGTGGTCCCAGCGGCGTCTCTGAAGGCCCATGACATCATCCTTTGGAGAGGAGGCAGTGCAGATGCATATCCTTGAGGCCAAGAGAGGAGTAAGGAAGCTCTCCCCAAGGTCAGGAGGCATCCTCAGCCCAGGAAAAATTCCTAGGAGCGGCCAATTCCGTCCCACAACAACGGAAGAGCTCCTCTGGGTGTGGCCACAAATATGTTAGTTGGACTTCTACATTAGCCAGCATGCTTAAATACACCGCATTTCCCTCTGGAACACGAAAATCTGTTTTACAATTAGTACTAAAATCTCCTTGTATTTGTTTCGATCTTAATCAAACTTTAAGTAATAAAGTTGGACAGATCCATTGGTTGCTGCTGGGACTACCTGGTGATTTCTATCGGCCTCCATGTTTCAGAATTAAATTAAAAACAGGGCTGATAATTAGGTCTGGAGGCCGAGCTCTCCTGTCCTCCACCAGTGAGGTCATGACCTAGCTGCTGCGACCCCTCTGCTGGGACATCAGGCCTGCAGAGGACAGCCATCCTCTTATAGAGCAAAGGAGACGGAGACCAAACAGGATGTGAGAACGCCGCATCGCTGGCGCAACCAGACAACAGATACTGCAGGAAGAGACCACCCTGCTGAACCCAGGCCCCTGCCCGGTGAAAAGGCAACACTCAAGGGACAGAATGCCTGACACAGACTTCACGTGGCTCAGGGGCCAACTTCCTCTAGGATCTGAAGTCCAAACCAAACACCAGCTCCAGCATCAGAACGGGCACGTACACCCTGAGAGGTTTCACTGTGCCGGTGTTTCCATCAACATTTTATCCCCCGGGGGCATGAGGCCCAATGAACAGCATCAGGGCCCTCAGCTCCATTAGGTCATCCCCTGCCTGGGTAGAAGTTCTACCCTCTGGAACACTGGTTCCCAAGTGGGGCTACGCGTATCCCCAGGGGCATGCGCTGGACTATGCAGGGGTACGCGAAAAACCATCAGTAATGGTGAAAAATACAAGAAAGAAAAAACAGCCAAACCTGAGTTACGGAACAATCAATGTTAAGTCTGCATCACCGTTAACGGAGACACTTCAAATCAGATCCCATGAGCGGATGACAATGGGCAAGGGCGTGGCTGTGACCCCCTCCCCCAGACCGCTCTTCTGCCAATCATGACGCACAGTTTCAGAGTAACTCATTTGTGATGTTTCTAGAACTTCCCCAAACATATACACACATCCATAGCCAGTCCGTTGGATCAGTTTAGTTAGTGACTAAGTAAAAGTAAGTGCATTGTCTTTCATTGTGATTCTTTTCAAGTAGTTTTTTATTAAATGTTTCAGTTATTATTGTCAGTAATTATTAAGCAGGTCAATTATGGATCAGTGGTTGAAAGCAGAAACGGTTAAAAAAAACAAAACTTGATGTGGCTTATAACCCATCGCCAAGCACTTCACAACACGTGTCCGCAGCTACACTCACACCAGGAGAGAGTAAACATGTGCGTGCCCCAGAAACTACACAGAAGAGAAGGACATTCTCGGAAGAGTACGTTGAATATGGGTTTTCATTCATAGGGGATGATGAGTAAGCCTTTATGTGTTGTGTGGGGAATATTATCCAACGGTTGCATGGAATCGTCTCTACTCATGTGGCATTTAGAAACTAAACACCCTATGAGAAATTTTAATGAGCAATTAAAATTTCAGGCCAGTCTTAAGAGCTCAACTAAGAAACCATGCCACAGCAAAAACACAAGGGATAAAATGAAAATGGACGAGACCAGCTAGCATCCTAAGGATGGTTAGTGGAGTTGTGGAAAGACATTCACCAGGTGAGGGCTCAGCGGATGGCCCAGGTGACAGCGGTGCTCAGGAGAATCAATGTGACAGCTCAGCAGGGGTCCGACAAGGAGGGGAGAAAGCAGGCGCAAGAAGCTGCCACTGGAGAGCTTCAGAGTTTAAAGTATTTTTTAAACAGACTATAAATCAGTGCCCATTTTTGCAAAGCATCTGTTATACAGAAACGGTCCAGAAACAGACCATGAACTCCAGGAGGAACGAACATCTTTGAATTTAAGACAATACCCTGAACGATGAGCATCTGAATTTGCTTGCTAGGGAGGAAGAGGCAATCCAAGTACAGCATACGATTGGGGTTCGCTCACTGGCCCCCTGGTTCAGTTGGAGAAAACGTTCCGGAGGATCCACCGCTCAGAGGTGGATGGGGGGTGACGTGTGTGTGCACGCTGGTCCTCTGACACTGGCCCTGACGTTGCTCTTCCTGCATGAAGTCACCTCTGACTGTCTCCACTGTCCCCTCAAACACACGTGCCCCACTGGACAGCGCCCGGAGAAATCACAAGGGACACTCCGGGTACAGAGAGAGGCTGCCTAGCAGAAGGGCAGGCTCCTGTGGGCAGGGAGGGGGTCATCAGAAACCCCCAGAGATACAGAAGAGCAAGTCCTGGCAACAGGAGCGGAGAAAGAGGCGTGCAGGCAGAACCGTACAGAGGAGAGGGGACAAGGGGAAGGGAGGAAGGACAATGAGAAAAGGCGGGGGGACACACACACGAGCAGCGGAGATGTCGGGGTGCTCTGGGAGGACGCACGGGGGCCTCTGCTCCTAGCCAGCCCCCAGTCCTGAGCACGAGGCCCAGCGCTCACGTAAACGACGTGCAGAGGGAAAGCAAACTGCACACGAAGCCTGAGCAGATGAAGAAGGTGTGCGGTACAGGCAGAGGCCACGGCACCCGTGCCAGCCCCTGCCGATGGCACTGGGGTCAGAGGCAGCCCCCCGGAGCACGTGCTCCCCAAACACAAGGTGGCAGGTCAGGATTCGCATTTCAAACTTAGGTGGTTTTTTAGATAGAGGTTGATTTGCTCAGCGTCCCCATCTGAACTTTGAACACTCTTTGACACTGAGATGTAGAAACACTGAGGGCAGGTTAGGAAGGGAAGCGACGCCATGGCCCAAGTCTCAGCACGTTTTCTGGGCGGAAGGACCCTGCTCAGGCCCTGGTCTGCCGGTGTGCCTGCGCCGGCGGCTGCCCCCTGGCCCGACTGCGCGTGTGCAGACAGCGTCCTGCTCAAGCAGTGTTTCCACAGGGACCCCGCAGGGCCAACAGCTGTGGCTCCGGAAAGTTACGGATCTTGCACGAAACGTGTGTGATCCCACAAACGCACAAGGGGAAAACACTTTTACATCAGTTCGAGTGTTGTCACTCTCCAATCAGATTGCACCCCATTAAGTGAACAATCACTTTGCCTTAGTTTCCGTATCAGTGTATATGGCCAAGGGGACACTTTGTCCCGCGTCACAGTTGAGTACAGGATGTATGGCAGAATGACACCCATAATGCCACAGTTACATGGAAGGAAGTCACCCTCTAGAATAGCTTTCCCCAAATCAGAAATGATTCATAATCAGCTAATCATTTTCTGTACAAATAATGGCAGGTATTGATCCAGACCATGTCATAAAGAACCCCTTTGATAAGCAGCTTGGGTACACTTAAGGAGAACTGTCCGATGTCACAGTGTCCCTCCTTTACACCTCTGACGACGGTAGGGACGAAGTAGTACCACCGGGCGATCACCCCTGCGTTGGCCGTTTTCACGGACAGCGTGTCCTCACTCGGGGACACAAGACCTCACATTGGGGTCATTTCATGGTGCGATCACTGGGCTCCAGGACCAGGCAGAGGCAAACCCTACCTCCCTGAACAGAGGGGCCAGCACAAACAGGAAGAGAAACACCCTTCCTGCTTGGAGCCTCCACCTCCAGGCCCGCCCGGGACCCCTCCGTCCATCCATTCCCTGTCGCTGTGAAATGTGACACCCGAGAAACGATAAACACAGCTGAGACCTACAGAAAGGGAAGGTGGGAACTTTCATTTCTCTGAGTGTTGACTAATCTTAACAGCATTTGGGAAGAAACAAGCCCAGCTGTTCTCCATTCAGTCTCCCTCCTCGCAGATCCCCCTTGGCTGAGCGCACAGAGCCGGCAGGAACCGCTGACCCTGGGGCCCACAGACCACAATGGGAGCGAGGCCAGAGGGACCCACGTCCTGGTCCTCCACCGCCACATCAGACAGTGAGAGGCGGTCTGCGGGACTGAGAGGCGTGGGAGCAGAGGGACAGACAGACGGGCAAAAACAGCTTCTTCCTCTTTTTTAATTAATTTTTTATTAGTTTCATGTGCACCAAAATGTGGTGGTTAGACATTTATACACCTCACACATGATAACCCCAGTAAGTCTATTACTCATCTGACACTATATTAAAACATACTTATTAAAATATCATCGACTATATTCCCTACGCCCTACTACATATCCCCACGACTATTTTGTTCAGTTACAGTTGACATTCCGTATTACTTTATATTAGCTGCAGGTGTACAGCACAGTGGTTAGGCATTTACATAATTGAGAGGTGACACCCCATTCGTCTAGTGCCCATCTGACACCATACATAGCTTTTACAACGTTATTGACTGTATTCCCCATGACTGTTTTGTACTAATAATTACCAATTTGTACTTCTTAATCCCTTCACCTTTCATACCCAGCCCCCCAAACCCTAAAATCTTGCCATTTGCAACAACACAGATGCAACTAGAGGGCATTACGCCAAGTGAAATAAGTCAGACAGAGAAAGACAAATACCACATGATCGCACTTGTTTGTGGACTCTAAAGAACACGATGAAAGAACAAACAAAACAGAAACTGACCCATAGAAACAGGAAGAAAATGACGACTAGTACAGCAAACACATCTCCCAACATCAGGCAAACAGCGCAAAAGGAGCAATTTCTAAAATCAGCTCTCGAAGGACACCAAACCTCCGAAGAGTAACTGCTCTCTTATTTCTGCCACCATGTGCCAAATTGTCAAAGGAAAGGCTCCCTTTTCATGTCAGCAATTTCTAAGCGCTTGCACAAGTGGTCGATTTGCATGGGCAATCGGCCACTCAGCATCCCTTCTGACAGCTAAATTGATCCATCCTTTGTAGATGACATTCTCGGCACCCAAAAAGAGGAGCGTGTTTGAGGCTTTTTGAAAAACCCGGTCTCTCAATTTTTACTTATTCAGAGCAACACATCCAACAGGATGTACCCAGTTTGCACACACAAAAGTGATTTGAGATTTAATGCCAGGTCTAAATTCAAGACTCTAAGATCAAGATTTAAGGCCATTAAAAAATTATATAATGGTTGTGATTTTGCTAAAGCAAACTGGGAGGGCTGGGCCCATGTATCAGCCCTCTGGTCATTACATAGGAAAAGGGAAATATCTGCCCCAGATTAAACTCAAAATTGGCATCAAAACCTCCCCAGAATGAAGCTGAATTAGAGCAGGCCAAGGTCGGCTGCAAGAGCACGGAGAAGAAACGGGGTTTATTTATCCCTGGAAAGATGGCTGACTGAAATTCACGATGAATCGTTAGTGTCGCTGGGTTAAATCCTTCAGAAAACTATTTTCCTAAACCAAGAACAGACAGCATTTCTTCAGAAGTTGCTAGCTACAAAGGATGTTCTCTGTGCAATCCGAAAGCGAAAAATGAAACCGATGTTCTCCCTTAAACATGTTCGGGGCAACCAGATTAGTGCGAGCCCACAAGCCCACCTGGTACGCAGGCGGGGCCGCGTCCTCTGGGTGTCCCGCGATGGCATCTATTTCACGTGCCTACACCTAAGGCTGCTGTTTTGACGTGGGCTGCCACGATCTGGGCCGAGCAAACTGTGTTGGACTCAGAAGTCAAACTTGGGTGGTGTTGGGCTGGATTAAACCCAGCAAATTCTCATTTTAAATGACCAGACGTACCATTTTAAACGAGACAGAAAATAATGGTGCTGTCCGTCCCATTTTAAACAGTACGTCTGGTCAGCCTCCTGACACCTTGAATTTAGCGCACGGAGACTAAGGCTGGCCACATGCACCATCGGAAATGCGACAGTCCTGTGGTTTCCTGTCCCGTTTAAAATGGGACGTCTGGTCAGCCTATTTTGAGGATACAGAAACCTTAGCACTATATGAATCCCTGACTGTGTTGCATGACCAAAAACCTAATTCTGTTCTAGTTGTCATCCTCTTAATATAAACCAGTGATAAAAATAAGAACTAGGCTACTACACATTGGACCAGATGGTGTCTTAGCTTCCTGTAGGCACTGTTATGGTTAGAGTCTTTACATGTGCATGGGAATAGAAAGATTCTTTTTTTTTTTTTATGTCAGGCAATGAGTCATGTCATCTATTTCAGCACGGACTGTCCTGAAACTTCCTCCCCATGAAGAAGCAGCCCAGTGTCCCGCACGTTTAAAAACAGCCATGGCAGCTGCCTCGGATGAGTCAGGGAGCTGGCCTGCCCCTCCCGCAGCCTCCGTGGGGAAGAGGCGTGTTCCCGTTGGATGCGCGGAACGTAACCAGACGGCCGAGCACGTCCTGATGCAGACGTGCCGGGGACGCAGGCTCTCCTCCGTGCGGGTCAAAGATCCTTCTTTCTCTCTCTTTGCAACACACAGGCTTGCGGGCCTGACTCGCCCCGCATCCCTGCCCCATCCTCAATGGGTGACACCACAGACCTACATCTCACCGGGGGGAGGAGTCCTGGATAACCGGGACCTGGCTGCGCCTCCCGGTTAGTAAAGGAGCCACAGCTGGCCACCACATTCGATCACAGCCGCTCCGCGGAGCTAACTGGGAAGGCGATGAGACCGGTCTGCAACGCACCCCGTTTTACAACGTGCTTTTTCCCTGTTTCCCACCGACAGCTGGGCCGGCAAAGGTGATCACGTGGGCATGGCACACCCCGCGGGCGCATTCGCTCTGCCCCAGCAGTGGGGAGGGGGCTGTTTCCTTTTCCTGAACGGCCAGGAAGCCAGACCCCCGCTTTGTGGGATGAACAGTATTAAACTGACCGATGGTGTTGTTTTGCTGCTGGTTTTTCCCCTTTGATTGTAATAAGCTACCGAGACAGGAATCCCCTCCCCGGGGTCCGGAGCAAGTGTGGTTACGACTCTGAAGCCAGGACTCCATGTTTCCGGCGTTACTGGCTTGACCTTGCCACTCCAGCCAGCCAGCGTCCAAGCGCTCCTGCATTCCTGCTGGCCCTCTGACGTGCACAGGTGTCCTCGGTGTCCCGCTCTGGTTTTCTCTGTTGTTACTCCGCTGGCCTTCCCTTGTCAAGAGCAGTCATCCTGTCCTATCAGCTCTGAACCCCCAAACCAGGCTGAAGATGAGCGGTTCCCTTCATCGGACATCAGGGCTTGTGTAAATGTTAGCCCAGGGGCAAACCCTAAGGTCAGCTTCTAGAAGATACACTTCCAGTAGCACATCACGTCATCCAATCTGACATCAGTCAAAACCAGCCAGAAAAACACACCCGCTGGAGGTAGGCACTGCCCAGTCCTCCCAGGCCTGCAGCGTCTAGGGCCCGCAGCGTCCAGGGCCCGCAGCGTCCAGGGCCCACAGTGTCCAGGGCCCGCAGCGTCCAGGGCCCGCGGTGTCCAGGGCCTGCAGCGTCCAGGGCCCACAGCGTCCAGGGCCCGCAGCGTCCAGGGCCCGCAGCGTCCAGGGCCCACAGTGTCCAGGGCCCGCAGCGTCCAGGGCCCACAGCGTCCAGGGCCCGCAGTGTCCAGGGCCCACAGCGTCCAGGGCCCGCAGCGTCCAGGGCCCACAGCGTCCAGGCCCCACAGAATCCAGGGCCCGCTGTGGGTGCCCGGGCAGGGGCCGGAGGGTGGCGGCTGCACCATGTGACAGTGAAGGCCAGAGAAGGGTGAACCCTCCTCCTCCTCCCGGCTAGAGGCCCCAGCCTGGCCGTGATCTCTTCCCCACTGAAAAGCAAACTCTCTTTCCACATCTCTTTAGACGGTGCTCTGGTCTCAGGAGAGGCTTCCGGAAGCCCTCAGATGGGTCTGGGTCCCCTTTGTACTCTTGTACAGTCCGAGTGTATCACAGGCTGCCCTGGGGCAACAGACGGCTACCTCCCCCTCCTCGCCTATGAAGTAGATCCAAGGACCCTCCTGGAAACGCCCGCCCCTCGCTAACGCAGGCAGCATCTCCGCAGACGGCATGCCGCGCCGACAACTCCCCAGCTCAGCCCGTGCACCGTCGTCACCGTCACTGGGTCCATGGCGAAGTACTAGTGACTCCGATGCCACGGGAGCAATTCCGCAGTCACTGGCTCCAACAAAACGCGCCGTGTTGCTTCCTGTGCCTCCGCTCTCTGTGGCGTCGGGGTTTCGGGCACCTTCCCACGTGCAGGGTCCTCGAAGCACGTGGCCGTGGGCTGGCGGCCTGCTCACCCACTCCCCGCCCTCTCACTCCCAGGCCCCTTCTCCCCAGTTAACTGCACAGAAAAGACAGCTCCCTGGTGACTGTCCAGTTTTCGATGGCACACACGGCTCTGGGAACATGCAAGAGCCCAGGCCACAACGAGCACGACATTATGATGAGATTTATTTACCACGTTAAAACCTTAGATGCATTTTAGGTCCTTGAGCGCCAGGACATCATTATATCCTTGGTGGCACTTTCTGCTTGACTCCAAAATACGCATTTTAATCTCAGTAACTGGCAGGATTTCTCCTCTCGGTCAGTCCGCACTCATCGTTCTCACCCACCACTTCTCAGGCGAGCAGAAGTGACACCGCACCAGGAGCGTCACAAGCCGAACGGCTGAATCTAGAACGTAAAGAAAGGCCTTACACCCCTCGTGGAGAGGACACAGCAACGACGGACAAAATAAACCCAAATGACAGCAGGACGACACCGAGCTCCTAGGTCGGGGGATGCTTTTCTCAGACGACACAGACCGAAGTGCCACACTAGGGTGCTCCTGACCCATCCGGCTGCTCATCCTCGTCCCTGCGAGGGACCAGCAGACAGCCAGCCGCTCTGAGCCAACGTGAAATCCCCCCACTCCTCTCGTCACCCGTCGGAGACCCCGTCCCCTAGAGACGCACTGTCCCATCGGAGCCGCAGCCCCGGCGAGCTCCGGGGAGACCAGGCACGAGCACAACCCCGCGTTACCGCGGAGCCTGGGGGCGCGTGCGGCGAGGTGACGTAATGAGGCCCTTTACTGTAACTGGGACGTGCGCGTCCTCGTGTGCCTTCGACGGCACTGCAAGGAGGGTCCTGGCTGTCACGGACAGCTTCTCAAGCCACTCCCCTTCCGAAATACAGCAAAGGAGCTATACGTCGGAGGAGGGCATGGGGTCCCAGTGACCGCTGCTCTGCCCAGGGACGCCTGACCATTTCACGGCATCGTCCAGCATTGACGGCCAGTGTTTCATGGAGGTAAACTGCTCGTGCCCTTCAAATCGGGTCTCTCCCATTCTCACACTGGGGGGCACCCAGGGGGCTTTCAACGGAGCTACAGAGATGCCAGCGGGCCCCAACCACCCCGAGCTGATGGAGGGCAGGGCCAGCCCCGGTTCCACTCTGCCCTCCGCGCTGACCCTGGGAGACGTCCAGCTCCCCATCCTCTTTCTCCGCTCAGCCGAGGATGGGAGGTGGGGACCCCCTTCCCAGACAGGGCACACCGACCTGACGAGGGCTGAACACCCACTCACGACGACGGCGTGAGCCGAACCACCGGACGGAAACGTGGGTAACTGAGCCAGCCCTCCGCCTCCCCCGTCCGGGCGCTCCGGGCAAACGGGCAGGAGAAGCAGGCTCTCCCGGCCGGTCACCCCCTTCCTTCTCCCGGCCGGTCACCCCCTTCCTTCTCCCGGCCGGTCACCCCCTTCCTTCTCCCGGCCGGTCACCCCCTTCCTTCTCCCTCTGCACCGGGGCTGTTCTCCACTTGCTGGCCCAGCAGCTCAGCACGGGCACTCCCGGAGCTCCGGACACCACGACAGGGAGGACAGAGAAGTCGCAGGGACTTGCGCTTCCCCCGCTCCGGGACGCTCACGCCGGAAGCCGCCGCTGCCCAGACGCCGGACGTCTGCTCTCGGGCTGAAAGCACCGGAGGGAGCCCCCTTCCCCTCGACCCCACTTTGCTTGGGCAGACCCATGGCTGTCGAGGAGCCGCCTGCTTCCGGAGAGAGGTGCTCTGCGGGAACCCCCAAGTCCTCCTCGGGCCTCCTCACGCCTGTCATTCGAGGTGCCATTGTGACCAAGGTCCCACAGTAACTGTTCTCCTCCAGGTCAGCTCAGACACCCCGAAGTGCGGGACAACGATGACATCAGTGAGACAGGCAGGAGTCTAGCCCATCGCCCAGGAAGGAGGCGTGTCCTGAGGCGGCCTCGGAGTCTGTGCACCCCAGGGACACGGCCACCCCGAGGGCACGCCCAAAGCCTCTGCTGGGCACCAACAGGACTCAGAGGACACAAGGGGTCCGGTCACGGCCCCCTTTCATGTGGAAACTGATATCCACGAGAGAAAAAGAAACCACGGTCGGTCCTCATTGCTCACGGGTTCCGTACCTGTGGGCTCGCCGATTTGTGAAAATTTATGTGTGACCCCAAAATGTGCTGCCACCTGGGACCCCAAAGCTCACCAGGGAACTTGAGACTGAACAGGGTGTCTACACAGCAGCACGCCCAGCGCCGGACTCCTTACGGAAGGGCTGGGGAAGGCACTGTGACCAGGGGCTCGTGGCAGCTCTCAACCCCGGTGTCCCCTCAGCGTGGGGACTCAGAACGAGCTCAGTCACCGCTCACAGTGACTGTCCAGGGACTGATGATGGACCTCACATGCAGAAGGGCATGAGCGACAGCGGTGACCCCGGCTCTACACAGCAACGGCGGAGGCCAAGTGACAGACGTCAGAGTGGGCTGTGAGTCAGGCGACAGAAACCCGAGCGACATGGCCGCCGGACGGTTCCTGAAAAGCAAAGCCGTGGCGCTCCTTCCTCAGAGGGGCCTCGGCCCCCCCAGGACGTGGTGCCTCCCTGTCTAGCCCGAAGCACCATGGGCAGAGACCTGTCTGAAATCATCTGGGGGTGAAAAGGAGACCCCCCCCACCTCCGAAGCAGGAATCCAAACAGTCACCAGGCACCGGGGATGACGGGCCGGGGGCAAGGTCACCCGCTGAATGCAGACCCCGGCTTTGGCAGGGGGGACGCTCGGAGCCCTCCGGACATCATGGGAACCAGACCCCCACCTCCCGCGTCGGATAACGGCCCTGGCTCCCTGCATTTAAGGGATGATCATAGTCTAAAGGGCTGACTGTGTCTCATTACACTGAGCTAACGTGTTCCTGACGACCCAGGCTGTCACCGTGAACCTGCGAACGCTGGCACACGCCCCCCGTGGCCCCTGTGACACGCAGTGTCCTGTGCTGTGTGCTCACGGGAGGACAAGCTAAACCCACGCGCAACGGCGAGCTGTTTTCTCCGGTCCGAGAACCTCCTCTCTGAATGGGGACAGTGAGTCCCCTTCCGAACACGGAGACCCTCACCGTTAAAAGACGAAATAAGCAAAACGATCCCTACGTGCGCGGAACAAAAATGTCCAAAGCCCTTACTTCCGGGCTGCCAGCCGGCCTCCCAGCTCCTCTCTTCCAGCAACTTCTCCCCTTGCATCGTAGCCACCCCCTTTGGAAATGGGATTGGCTTCCTTTTAAGCTACTTTCTTTCCTTTTATTATTAAAAAAAAAAGAAGAAGAAGAAGAAGTCCAGCCTCTCTCCGCCACCGCCTCTGCACGGTGGCTTGTCTGTAAACGTGAACAAAAATAACAGAAATGGTTCAGGTGTCCGCTGACCAAGGACACACGCCGATGCAGAAGCACGTACCGACCCTCAGGTTCACAGGGAGACTCGACCACGATCACGAAATGGTGAGTTGGCAGCCCCACCACGTGCTCGTAAGGAACCTCAGAATGACCCCTGAGAGCGGTCCGTCAAACTCGACAACGGGCGTGCGTGTGAGTCGGGCACCAGAACGCTTACTCCCCAGCGCCAGCCCGGCCTTGCCCGGAGGCCACGGGCACCGCACACTGAGCATCGCTGGCCCGGCGTTTCCTGGTGAGCTAGCGCGCAGTTACTTCCAGAAAAAAGCATCGAGATGGGGAGGCAGCGTGCCAACGCGAACGGGCCAGAACAGGAAAGCGGTTTCAAACTGAGATCAGGCCAGCCCGTAATAGGAAATGGTGAGCATTAAAAGGAAAGAATGGCTATTCCATCTGGCTTTTCGGCCAAACCCGGCTCCAAAGCGTCCCCAACCTCTCGGCACACCAGACGTTAAAACCGGGACCCGTGCAGACGTCCATGAGGGCTGTGCACAGAGCCAGTCGCGACACGAAAGCAAGGCGTACGCACCACGGAAGTTTTGTGCCGAAAAGCGGAGCAACGCTGCTATTTGACTAAAATAGAAGACCCCTCTGTGGAGGGAGAGAGGGTCAGCAGGGGACACCTTACCGGGAGAGCCTCAGACGCTCGCCGCACTGCGGGGACACCGTGATCAAAGGCGCCACGGCAGCTCCGAGAAGGTGCCGGCGGCGCCCGGGTCTCCGTCCGCCCATCCCAGCAGGAGGCAGCTCGCTGTTCCCACCAGGACTTCAACGGGGACATACATTCTAATTACAGTAACTCCTGCTGGGCTCCCGGCGGCAGCCCACTCCCACGCTTCATCTTCCATCAGGGTGGGAGTTCCCTGCTGCCCAGCCTGACGAAGAACTGCTCTGCGCCCGGCCCAGTCAGGGAGGGATACGTGTCACGGTCACACGGTGGCCTTCCTGGGATGGTTAATCGCTCGTGTGCGACAGGTGGCACGTCATCGCTTCGGTGGAGACGGGCGTCACCATGGCTCTGGGTGCGGGTGAGAGCTGGGATGGGGCTGGGAAGACGCAGCGGTGACTGGAAGCAGCAAACAAAACGCAGGGAAACGAGAAAGTCCAAAACACTAACCTGCAAGGGAGAGCAGGCAGGACACAGAGAGGGAGAGGACCAGGACAGGAGAGGGACGTTCCGGGGGGCAGCCGAGCATGACGAGGGACCCCTGTGACTTGGGGGGCAAATGTGCAGCAGACGTGTGCACAGCACAGGCCTCCTGGCCCTCCAGCCCCGTCCTAAGGCAGCAGAACTGTACCCCAAACCCCAAGGGGGCTGGAGGCGAGAAGGGAGAGCCAAGGCGGCCCAGCTGCCACAACAAAGGCTGCAGGGTCGAAGCACGAAGACCTCTGAAAATAAACAACGTGAGTCAAACAAGGGGGACGTGCTGGGGGAGCGTCAGGAAGCCCCGGACCCCACCAGACATCAGCTGAAAAGCCATTTGGAAACTGCCTCTCAATGAGGTGTTTGAAGGACAACAGAGGCGCCTGCCTCCCAAGCGGGGAGATCAAACAGACGCGTCCTCAGAAGTCCCCGCTCAGACTGTTGTACCAAAGCACTGACCTCGCCTTTCATCTGTCTCCCCATGGAGACCGCCCCAGTCCCAAATATGCCCCAAAGGCCCCAGACTCTTAATACCTTTGCCCCCTCATTTTCCAAATCAGTCTCAGCCAATTAGCCCAACTGTGTGCCTATTTCAGAGCTTTTGTGACATAACTGGGCTCCCTGTTTGTGCTAAAAACCTGCTGCAGCCAAGTTCAATTCCTGACGTTGTGGCCGAAGCCTCCCCAAGTCCCTGAGAAGCAACAGGAGAACTCGTCACCCATCCATACGGACAGGGTGTGTGCACAGCTACCAGGCGCTCATCCTAAAAAACAAAAATAAAATAACACAAAGTCCACAAAGGCTCCCAGAGTAGAGATGGCACCGTGACCAAGTCCAGACCCGGCCATACGTTCCCCATCGGAAGCACGGGCGGGGTTTGCTCTGTGTTGAACCCCTCTGCGCTTCTTCGGCTACAAAATAAGCAGGATCATCTCTGCAACCGGGTGCAGGGAAGTCACGAGGTTTCCAAACCAGGCGGCCGAGTTTCTGGCTCAACATTGGTTACTGTCCCAGCAACCAACAGGGTCTGTTCTCCGAGCGAGTGCGTAGCGTCACCTTTGCGCGCCTCGCTGCTTCCTCTAGAACGTGAAGCCGGTGTGCTAGGCTGTCTTCTGCGAGGCCTGTTTCAGGGCTAGAAAACCTAGTTGTCTAGGAGAGTGGTTTCTCCCCCCGTACTGCAAACACTCACGCTATACCTCTCATGGTATGATTTTTTCCTCCTAGCCACTCTTCCAGAAAAACAGAACAAAACAAAACAAAAAACACTAAAAAAATCATCACTTTGATGCCCTCGGTAACATATAACGACCACATGTTTTAATGGGGTCACAGGAAAGGTTTTGGACATAAAATCCAGAAGGACAAGAAGGCACCGTCTCTAAAATCAGCATTTCTGCCTTGCTCTGAGAATGGTGAAGAGCAGTGATGTATTACAAGTGTCAAGGTCCAAGGAGCTGATGGCACAGATGGGTCTGACTTTCTTCCCTAGTGACAGCAATTTGGTTCTCACGCTCCAAGCCTGCCACCTTCTAAAACCTGATCTGTCTTACAGTCCCTCTCGAGGTTGCAGGATAACATAGAAAGTCTAAACCTCAGGCAACTGCCTGAGACTGAGAGGCGCAGGTGCCCACAGGACACCTCCTTCCGATCGTCACTGGCTCTCCTGTGTGATAACGAACCCGTCTGTGAGGTCTGGGGTCCAGGCACACGTCCACATGCAGTCCAGCCCGTCAACTCGGGCAGCCCATTGTGTCACCCATCACACCACGGAAGGCCGTTGCGAACTGCTTTGGAGCTACCTGACGTGTCGCCACGTGGCAGCCCTGGGGTTAACGAGGGCAATGGTGGGGTCTCGGTGTCCAAAGCCCAGGCTGCTGTGAAGTGCATTGCGGGAAGCCCTGGCGTGCCTAAGACGGCAGTGTCGACGCCACGGACCGTGTGCGAGCATCACTAACGCGGGGACCCAACCACGGTTCACAGGCAGGAACGAGACCCTGAGAAGCTCGGCACGGGAGTCCCAGAGATGCACACGTTTTACAATCGGGTTTGGATCAATGGTGACAACCTTTAAAGCGCCACAGGCCACTTTCACCTTCAGGAGGGAAAGGCAAACTGCTGGATGAAAAGTGAGTGATTCTCGTGGTCTGAGAAGACTCAGCCCTTGACTTGATCTGTTTTCATAAGATAAAATATATGGACCAGGAAGAGTTTCATCAATGCCAGTGGCCATAAATAAATAGCTGTGATTGCATGCTGTGCATAGTGCCTAAGGTTAAGATCTGATACACAATGCTGCAGAAGTCCACGTGACAAGGAGCTATGGGCCGTCACTAGGAGCTGAAGGACATTTCTAGTAAGAAAAGGAAACCCTCAGTCCTGCAACCACAAGGAAATGAATTCTGCCAACAACTCAAGTGAACCCGGAAGCAGACCCTTCCCCAGGCAAGCCCCCAGATGAGACCCTAACCCCAGTCGATCACCCTTGAGTCCAGGCTTGCAGAGACCCCAGCAAAGCCACACCCAGATGCCAAACACACAGAAACAGTGAGATCACAAACGTGTGTTCTTTTAAGTCACTCGGTGTGTTGTAATATTTTTATATATGAGTAGATAACTGATGCCAATCAATGAAACTCAAGTTGTCCAACAGACAGAGACACGTGATTATGTTTAAAATAAGGTTGATTCAACTCAACCCCTCTATCATATACATATTTTGAACGTCTGATTTTAGTGAGATTATTTTTAACCTCGTAAACCTAGCACTGTGGATTGCCGATTCTCATTTTGCATTCACTACTCTGAAGTGGTTTTAAAGGTAGCAACGCCTTGACCCAGTAAGAGAAATAAAGTCACATAAAATCAAGACATCAGTATTTTATCATTAGTGACTAGCCATGGACAGTTCCATTATAAAGGACCATATCACATGCGGCCAAAGTTCATTTTCAAAATCCCAACGGGTCACGTAAACCACCCGGACACACACTAGGAGACTGTGGTTTTGAGGTCCGCAGCAGAGTAAGTGAAGGATCTGGCTATGTGAACAGGCGTGAGCAAGCTACTGCTGAACAGCGTTGTTAGCAGCTCATGGGTTAGAACAACTGTCAACAAATTCACAAGAGACCATGTTAATAAAACCATGAATGTAAAAGCCTTTCTGTTTTATACAGAACAAAACAGTTTATATTTAAGCAAATGTCTATTTCAATACATCCTAGAGATTCAATATCCTCCCAAACACAAAACAGCCCACACAAGTTATTGGTCGATCCGTGCTGGCCTACGAAAGGACCGCAGATTGGGTGGCGTGACCAATAGGAGTCTACTTCTCAAGGTTATGGAGGCTAGGATCTCAAGGTCAAAGTGCCAGCTGGCCCCGTTCCTGGGGAGAGTTCTCCTGACTTGAAGACGGCCAGCTTCTCGGTGTGTCTTCACATGGTGGAGACAGAGGACAGAGGCTCTCTGGTGTCCTTTCTTATGAGGGCCCTAATCCCACTGTGAGGGCCCCTACCTCACGACCTCAACTCAGTCCAATTACCTCCCAAGGCCCCATCTCCACACAGCCTCACATTAGGAGTCAGGGCTTCAACATAACAGTGGGGTGGGGGACACAATTCAGTCCCAAACAGTAAGTATTAAAGAATTTTTAAAAGCATGTTTGAGTTCATTTAATTATGATCCATGTGTTTAAATACATGATTCCATCTGTATTAATAAAGTATGGCGTGCTAGACATCCAAGTCAAAGCATATCATCATATCTTCATTTGGGGGGGTGGGGGTGGGGGGCAGGACATTTTCCTCACTTTGATATGTTTATCAATTTGAAATAGAAGCAAATGTTCCAATTTTATATGTCCTAGCTCCTAGAAATTATGGAATTTCGTAAGACATGTATTCTCGTCACTGAAAGTGTCCCACACAATCGAAAGGAAATAAATACGATATTAAAGCCATGCATTCGTCTGCCAGCAGGAACTGAGAAGCCTTTGCCAGGTTTTGGAAATATTAGCTTCTTTGTTGCTTTAAGACTTAAATTTGGTTGGTTAATCTATCATTTATTTTGCTCTTCTTATAAAGAGTAAGCTGACAATTATTCCTTCTATTTGCCGCCTCAGATCTTCCTAATCATCTGAATAACATACGGCATCTCTTTGGACCGAACCCCAAAGAGAGCCTAGAACACGGAATCCAACGGTCTCCATGCAACGAACATCGCTGGTGGAAATGCCTGTCTCTAGTCACGGCTCCTCAGCTGCACCTAGCGGGGATCTCCGAGCCCGGCGTGAGATTTAAAGGCTCGTCTGCAAGAGCCAGGTAGGGAACTATTTGGGCAAAGCAGGAAGAACTCAGTACCGACATGAAGGACTTCAGTTTCATTCTCCTCCAGGCTCATGCAGAGAATGCTCACAGAACTTTCCAGAGTGTCCTATAGGCATGGGAGAACCCAAGGTTGTCACTTAGGAAAAAGCAAATGTAACGAGCAACGTCCCGCTCCGCTGACGCCAAATGGAAACACCTACAGTCGTAGGTGTCAGCTCCATGGAAACTTCAGCATCGCACCTGCAGTCCTAACGGCCGAGGTAAAGCCAGACTTTTCGTGGCCACCTGCAAGGCAGTCCTGTGCTGCCAAGCAATGGTGGGCCCAACAGGAGAAGGCCTGGAGGACGACACTTTGCCAAGTAAACGTTCATAATGCCCTGGTTTTCACAGCAGAATCACGCACACCTACCTGCTCAGACACATCGCTGCAATACCATCCTGTCACACCTGGCTACCTCCCCTCCCTGAAACACGCACCTTCCGAAGGTGGTGTAGAACAAAAAAAGAAGGTGGTGGTGTAATTGGAGACACTTAACTACACGGCTGTACATGGGGACACGGTGGTGGCACCAACCTTCACAGGTGTGCAGTCTGAACGATTTGGTGCACTCCCACCCCCCCAACCCCAGATACACACACTCCCCAAACGCTTAGCATGTGCCAGCCTATGTGCCGAGAAAGCGACTCCCACTCGTCCTGTGGAACTACACTGGCCTGTCTCACCGGGAAATCAAACGTGGGAGAGGGACGGGGACACTGACAGCACAGAAGTTAAAAGACACATTTCCCTATACGTTCCTCTATAAAATCCCCCTACATGACACAATAAATGACAGAAAACACAAAGGTATTTTCATGTCTCTCTCTAGTTCCCCTGCCTCGATGGTCACATGGCTACATCCAATCTTGGCTTAAATAGCAGAGGCTGCTATCACCAACGTGGACCCCCAGATTGGCCCCTCACTCTGGTGCTGGCAGCATCTGCCCCCCACACCTGAACTAAATGTTTGTTAAGTCTCCCCAGAAGGAGGGTGCACCTCGTACCTGAGCTCTCACGCGGATTCGTATTGTGGAAACTTGCTTCATGTACTTTAAACAAGAAAATCTTATTTGAGAAAGACCAGGCCTGAGAAAAGCAGAGAAAGGCTCTGGCATGGGAAGGAAGGCTCCTGATCAGCACTGGAACCACCGAAGGGAGACCCAGACGTCTGACCAGTTGCATTTGAAACAGCTGCTTTAGATCCAGAAGGAAACAAACCACACATAAGCTTCCGGTACCGTCGAAATAGTAAAGGCTGTCACAGCCTCTCGGGGCAAGCACAGGCGGTCGGGACAATATTATTAATAACTAAGCACGGTTTTCCTAGCAAGCTAGGGTGCTGTTTCTTTTTATCTTCCTTCCTGAGCGTAGTCAGTTGCAATCATTATATAAAGAATCGTTATCCAGGCCTGCAGTCAACACAGTGGAACCACTACAGAAATAGAGCAGCCAGAACCTAAACCATCAAATAAAAAAATAAATAAAATGAAATAAAATTTAAATAAAACCCTCCAGGGCTAAAAACAGATGCTCTCATTCTGCCTGCGAAATTACAGGTTCAGCAGGTGCAGCGAGCCGTCGTGGCCTCCACTGCCAGCCCAGCCACCTCTGTCCCTCACCAGCCCGCTCTCCTCCCGAGGACAGGAAGTGACAAGGTATATTTAGCATTCAGGTGGCAGATGTGGAGACCACTGGAGTCGCTCCAGACCAGCAGATGTGACACCCAGGCCAGACTGGAGCGCGGTCCACACACAGCTCTCGGCAAAGCGATGCCCTCGTCTGTGGACGTGCTACCCCCTCTGAAGGTAGAGCCCACGCAAGCCGTTGAAGGTCAGTGCCACCACAGCCCGTGTTCTCCGCGTGGCCAGCACGGACACCCGGGGCCACCTGTCGGCTGTGGGAGTTGTCCTGCACACACAGAGGTGTGAGGGCTGTCCGGGAAGCAGCCAGCCACGTAACAGGAAAACAGACGCATTTGTGGCTGGATTGTTTCCGGACAGCCCTCGTGTGTCACAACCTCCTCAGAAAGTTCTGGAAAGGCGTGTAAGACACTGTGAATCATGCTTGCCTCCAGAGGGGGTTTTCACGTGTACTTTCCTACTCTTTGAATCATTTGCTACATTAATGTATTTCTTTTCAACCATTTTTAAGGTAATTTTAATAACTTTCTATTGTTAAAAGTCTAATATCCAACATATATTTCAAAAAAAGACTAGATTTGCTTTTTGTTTTGTTTTGTTTGTTTGTCTGTTTTAGTTTTTAGTCAAGTTGGAGTTTCAATCAGACTTTCCAATCCATTTGAACCTCCAAAGCCTCAGTTGGGGCAGCTGGGTCCCAGGGCTCAAGGCCACCACCGCCAGCCACAGTCGGCCCTGGTGTGGAAGCCCGGTGACCATCGCTGCCTGTGCTGAGTGGCCGCCAGGAGACAACGTGGGACAGGCCATGAGTGCCCACAAATGCACGCCTGCTGCGTGGCCGTCTCAGGCCGGAAACTCGATCTCCAGGACTGACCGACTCGGGCCTCGCTGAAGGCAAACGCTGGTGCCAAGTCCTACCTGTTGGTCTGCAGCCGGCGTGACCAGAGGTTTGCTGCATCCCGTCCGCATGGAGTCGGGGAGGGGGGTGGGGTGCACGTGTTTCCTGTGATCCCCCGAAACCTTTCGCGGCCTTGTTAGTTCCAGGAGTCCCCGTTCTATCACCTGGAGCTTACTCTAAGGCTGTGTGACATGAGGCCCTTTATTTAGCTCTGGGTTCTGACTCCCCATCAGAATCGCCAAGGACACGTCCACGTGCAGGAATCTCCAGGTATGGGGCCTCAGAGTCACAGGTTCAACAAGTTACCGGATAATTCCTACGACATTTTCTGTTTATTTGTACATGTCTTTCATTTTCCAGCTTAAAATCAGAATCTTCTATAGAACATGGTGACTTTCCCAAGGGCTTAACCTCTAAGGATGTTCCCCAGTCTCCATGGATCAATCTTCAAACACTGAAAAGAAATTTCTTCATCAAAAAACAAGTGTTTCCATCACCCACAACGAGCCAGGATATGCCTAATAGGCTCGATCACAGTCCGTTGGGCTGAGAGCCATGTGGACGTTTACTTACTCTACACCCCTTCGGGTCCTTGCACAGAAGAACTAGCCTCTGCCCGGAGTGCCTAGGTGACATGTGAGCAGGTTCTCCCAGCATTAAAGTGCACAAGACCTCGAGTGGAGAAGGTGAGAACAGGGCGACTTCAGTGACAAGTTCAGAGTGAAGGTCGAGGGGGATCCCGGACGAGGTGACCCATCAGCCAAGGAGGCCGTACCGCCCCCTCGGCCTGACCAGACTTCGGGCCCACCTCCTCCGAGTCCAGGCCTCCGGCCTCTGTTTCCTTAGAGCAGTTCCTTTAGAAAACTGACCATTTTAAGTCCTTTCTCTGCCCCTTTGAGATAAAAATCTTCTCCCAGCCTCTTGCCAGTTTTACAACCTGGGATTCCTGTTTTCTCAAGACCTGGGAGCCGGCCTCCTAAAACGAAACCATCAAGAAAGATAGGGCCCCGTCGGCCGGTCTCCGCGGGAGGGCAGGACCCGGATTTCCGTGAGCACCGGTCAGCAAACACGGACGGCCTCCCGGCACTGACCACCCTGCCCCGGCACTGACCACCCTGCCCCAGCACTGACCACCCTTCCCCAGCACTGACCACCCTTCCCCGGCACTGACCACCCTGCCCCGGCACTGACCACCCTTCCCCCGAACGCCCTCCAGGATTTTCCCACCAGCTCCCCAGTGCTGAGAACTCCCCTCCTCTTCGTTTCTGTGGAACTGAGCTCAGTCTCTTCCCTGTCACAACGGCCTTGCATAAAGTCTTCCTTCGCACTTCAGTGGACTCTGCCAGTGGAAGCTTTGACAGGAATGAGCAACGTGCGTAGGAGGACAGTCTGTCTCTTACTTTATTCAAGGGCAATGGGAAACCAATGAGGTCTAAAAGCCAGGGGGTAGGGGGGTTGCAAGGATCTGAGTGACCACAAGCCGGGTGTAACCTGGTTACCAAGGTGGAGACATTTGGAAGCAAGGATTAGGGGAAGCAGCCAGAGAAATCAGGAGGCCAGTGCCTGAAGCACGCCTCAATCTATCGATGGGGTTGAAGGGAATGGAAAGAAGGGGTAGAATATTTGGGGGCGGGGGGAGCAGTTATTTATGCGCTAGAATGTGGCGGCTCGCTAGAGACGGGTTCTGAAAGAAGCTAGAGTGATACTGAGTACTCCTGGCTTGGGAAACGAGGGGAGTGTATTTATAGACAAAGATAAGGAAACCCAATTATCAGAGAGTCATTAAATGAATACAATCCGCTCTTAAGCTACTATAAAGGTATTATTTTCCGTGTTTATCATAAACATTTCAGAGTTAATGATCTGGAATTGGTTTCACCTGGGCTGGTGGCTGATGTTCCTCATCCCGCCTCTTCCCAGTAGGAATTAAATAATTGGCTTCCACTCCCAGCAAGCGTTTCTAAAACGCTCTTCAAAGTCACTGCCAAGGGGGAGGCTGTGTTTTCGGATCAGTGTGTCCCCAATTGATCACAGGGCAGGTGTGAGGGCGAAGGAGAATGGGGGGTGGCAGTCCCAGTGCAGGGATGAGCGTCGTGATTCTTAGCGAGCCCCAGCGACCCCAGGCAAAGGCGTCCGCACACGTGGCTGCCCGTAACCAGCCACCACGTTTCAGCCCTTTATCATCTCGGGAGCCACATACACAAAGGGACTCAGACACAAGGGCAAGGACAGGAGCTGCATGAACGGTTCTGAGATAGGATGAGCACTAACTTGTTCCTGGACGACGGTTTCTGGCACCTTCCACGCCCACAAGTGAGAGCTTCAGGGCTGTGTCAGAAGGAGTCTGAGGCTCTGATTGGCCACGCTCTGTGGCAGACGTGCACGGCCAGCCAAGTGGGCATTCGTGGAAAAGGTTTCTTTGTTTCCTGGCACTGACTGGAGGGCATGTAAGCAGGGATGGCTTTCCTCCTTGACAGAATTTGGTGAGTAAGCCCCGAAGAGCCACCATGCCAGGATCAAGCCAAGGCAGGTAGCACGGCTCCGTGCCCAGGGGTGGGAGCAGGTGGGCAGAGCAGTCCGGGCAGGCTGCAGCCCATCCCGGGCCAGCGTGGGGCTGGCGCTGTGCCCCTTGGGAGGCCGGCTCCTTGTGCAGGACCCCTAAGTGCTATAAAAAAGTGCACACTGCCGCTGCAAGTTTTACAGGGTTTTGTTGTTGTTGTTGTTGTGTTTTTTAAGTAATAACACTATTCAGGGCACCAAAACTTCAAAGTCCTTTCACGTACACAGTGCAACTAATCCTCACAACGCCCTAGTGAGCTGGGTCAGCAAATAAGGCTGATTGTCCCCATTTATGGAGCCCAGAGAGCGGCGAGACGCTTCGCTCGGGGCCGCAGGAAGGTGGGCGTTGCTCCTGGCTCCGTCAGGACCGGGTCCGGGGCCAGACCGCGGGCTGCCCCGGGCCCGGCTGGCTCAGGCTGCGACGACAAGGGCAGGGAGCGTCCGCTGGGAGCCTGTCATTACTCACAGGGGAACTTGTGATTAGATTTTTATTTAACATGAGAGAAGGAGACATTGTTTCTGTGTTGCAGCCTTAATAACAGACGATGACAGTAATTCTACCAAATTAGAAATGTCTGACTTGAGATGCTGGCAGACTCTTCCGTGGCTGGTCCGCAAACTGCACGATTTCGACAAATCTCATCCAGTCCTGCTCCCTGATGGTGGTCCCCACGTCCTGCTGCTTCCCATGGCAACCCAACAAGCCTGTCCATGAGCAACAAACTTCCTTTGTGTTTTCCTTACCTTCCTTTGAACGACTTACAATGTTTTCCTGAAGATCTGTTTGTCACAATGACTTTCTAGAAAAGCCAAAAAGTAAGAAGAATATAACACTAGTGAGTGATCGTTTAGATTATGATTTCTGATAATATTTGGGAGTATGTTCTACCTGTACAGTTTTATACAGGTAAATTCATTTCTATTATGTAAAACTGGGGTTACTCTTTCTATTTTTACCCACATCTTTGAATATTCAAAACCAAAATGGTTAACATGGCCACCAAGTAATCCATCCAATGGTAGCATCCACTTACTGAGCAAATAAATGCCCAACTGCTGGGTATTTTGGTGGCTTCCAATTACTGCTCTCATGACACCACCTGAACACTCCTCATGAGTCTTTCTGATTATTTCCTTAGGACAAATTTGTAAAAGATAAACCACAGAGTTAATGGCCTCATACATATGCAAAGCCATTCATATACCGGACCCCACTGTCCTCAGAATGTTGTTATCAATGTCCACAGTCACCTGCTGGTGGGGTGTAAGAGTGGCACTGGGTTGCAGATCATGGCTAGGGCGTTGGGTGTCAAGCCGCACAGCACAGATTTTAATGAGATGAGTTGCTTACTTGGGGGAGGGCATTACTGAGGGGGGGGGCTGCCAGAGAATGGAGCAAGCTAACATTTCTCCATCCCCCCAAAAAACCATCACCGTTCAATAAGCAACTACGCAAAATGCCCCACGCATGAGGCCCTTGCTAGAGGTGTTCCGTTTTGTTTTATATTTGAGAAAAATGAGGCTCAAAGAGATTCTCCGACTTGTCGGTAAGTGATGAAGCCAGGATGCCCGCGCCATCCTAAGGAGATACACCGTATTCTCTCATGTATAATGCACTTTTTTGCCCAAGTTTGTGAGGGAAAACTAAGGATGTGTATTATACATGGGTAGTACTAATTCTGTCTCTATATTAATGTTTTTAATTCATTAATACTTAGGAGTTAAAAATGTAACTCTAAAAATCAATAATGATATCCAGATGCAAAATAATACCCTGGAATACGATTAATTGGGGGTTTTATTGTTAAATTTATTGGGGTGACATTACATAGGTTCCCAGTGTCCAGTTCTACGGTGCATCGTCTATGTGTCGCGGTGTGTGCTCACCACCCAGAGTCAGATCTCTTTCCACCACCATGTATTTGGGTCCCCTCCCTCCTCCCCCACCCCTCCCCCCATACCCTCAGGGAACCCCTATGACTATGTCCATGAGTTTTTGTTTCTTTCAGGTTTATATTCCATTTACAGATTATGTTAAAACATAAATGGTGAAATTCCTTTATAATATTAAAAACAAGTATCTAAATATAAACAAATAAAATTTGAATTAAAAAATTAAAATGAAAAAAATGACTTTCCCTGAAAGTTTGGGCCAAGAACAGGGGTGCACATTACACACGGGTGCACCTTGTACACGACAAAATACGGTAACCGACAAGTGCGGGGGGCCCTGAGCAGGAGCCGAGGCCCTTGCAGTTTACGGCTGTTGTCCCTCCCATCTTCCCAGGTACCAATGGCCAAAAGGTTTGCAGTCCTAGATCTGAAGCAACCTTCCTCCTGCTGTGAAGCCCCAGCAGGCTAGAAGGGGTACTCTGCAGAACCCTGGAGGTCTGCAGTAATTCTACGGAAACACCAAGACGCCAAAACGATTACAGGGCGAGCTTTGAGTCCGACGACTGGATTTCTGTCCTGACCCTGCAGCTGCTGGGGTGTGTGACCTTGGGCACACCACTGCCCACAACTCGCTTGTGACGTGAAGACGAGTGCATTAAAGGAGAGGGCGCATGTCTGCAATGTGGCATCACAAGAAACGGCAGCTCGTGAGAGGGCTGCGTTAGGCACATTCCCACCATTGCGACAAGGAACTGAGGACGAAGCTTCGGGAGCTGACTCAGAAGTAGACAGCAAGCCCCCTGGCTTGCACACACGGTAAACCCCACCCACACGATGACGGGGCGCTCCCCCGGGCTGCCTGTCCCAGCCTGGCACAATCAGGACGGCTCCGGGAGTGGCAAACGCCTCGTCCAGGCAGCGTCTGCTTCCGAAGAATTCTGCCGTGACCAGGTGCAATGGCTACGGGCGTCAGGTCCGGGCAACCTGGTCTCTGCCCAACACACACATGTGGCCTGGGCACCCCTCACCCTCTGGGGGCCTGTGTGTACAGTGAGGATCGTGACGAACCTGCCGCTGTGAGAAGGAAAGGAGATCACACTACAGAAGCAAAGTGAGAGTGACAACACCTGGCACAAGAGAACAAGAAAGTGATTGACAGCTACTGAGTGTCGTTCCCTGTCTTCCGGTAGATTCCCACCCCACCCCCACCCCGCCTCTGACATCGGCCATGGCCATGTGCTTTCTCTGGCCAAGGAGATGTAAGTGGATGAGACCCGTATCCTTCTGACGCCTTGACGACGAGTCAGTGCTGGGTACTACCATGCTTCCTCCCTGTCACAAGGACCAGCAATGTTCCAGGTGACAGTGGCCCCAGAAGGCAGGCTGCCCCCCGGAGCACGCAGCACGCAGAGCAGAGCCTTCGCCAACCCCAGACGCACAGGGAGCACGATGGGAAGCAGACATTTGCTGTTTAAAGGATGGAGATCTGGGGGCTACTGGCTACATAGCCTGGTCCATCACACCGATGCTGACGGTACTAGGAGTCATTTGTCAGTCCTGTTCGGTAGAGCTGGAAAAAGGACCCTCACTTTTGACCAAAAGTCTAATGGTAACTATGACAAGGAGGATGGTCTCAGAGGACGAGGCCACCCCTGAACCCTGGCAAGGTAGAGGCAGAAACTGTGCTCAAGGCCCCATGGAAACAGACCCTGCTTTGTCCCCTGGAGCCGGTCTGGGCCTTATTGAGGCCAAGTTTAATTTAGGAATCAGGAGACCACAGTGCCCTCACACCCATAGATCACACCCCGAAGTCCACATGAAGCCTGTCCAACTCGTGGCCCCTGGGCCGCCCAGGACGGCTTTGCACGTGGCCCAACACAAATTCGTAAACTTTCCTGAAACATTATGAGATGTTTTTGCGACCTTTATTTTAGCTCATCAGCTATCGTATTAGCGTATTCTATGTGGGGCCCGAGACAATTCTTCTTCCAGTGTGGCCCAGGGATGCCAGAAAGTTGGACACCCCTGGTCTACACAAAGGCTGATGTGGGTGCTCAGAAGACGAGCAAGTGACAGGGACCCATAAGGCGCGGTCCGGCACGCAGAGAGAAATCTCATCAGGAAGGTGCAGAGCAGAGCCGGTTGGCCCCTGCGCGTGCCCCACTCCCCGAGGCGTCAGGCGGGGACAGAGTGGTGTGGCCTCTTCCCCTCAACCCATACCCACCAGAGAGCCAGGAAATGCCACAGCACAGATTTAGAACTAGCCACGTCTTTGGAAAATTCAAAAGGACTGTTGCCAAAGCAACCAGGTTTGGGGTCTAATGAGAACAAGCAAGAGAAATTTTTCAATATCCACAACACGCAGCGTAACTAAGTTTTATAAGTCTCGTGCATTATGCCGAGTGGTCTTCTCACCTGTACGTCTGCGTGTATTCCCTCTAACAAGAGTCATTAACTACCTACCTGAATGCACTGTTACAGGCAAACTCATTTACTCAGAATTAAACGCTGGGTGCTACATCTTTATTTCCAATTTTGCTTGAAGAACTCAAAACAGTAGAAAGCAAACTGCTACTCTTAGTAAAATGCTGGGATGCTCTTTATAACCTAAGATCTATAACGCAAATTATTAAAAAGAGAACTACATTTTTTTTCATTTATAAAAAAGCTCTCAATGCTTTGCTTTTGTCTCTCAAGACACACAGAGCCAGCCACACGGATGTAGTTCTTCTAAGGGCATCTTTCTTTTGGGTAATTTTTCTTCCAATTTTTCTCTAAAAGCTTGGCAGTGCTCGGTTTGGGTTTTGCTTTTGTTTCCCTTCTACAGCAAAGGCTCCCCACAGTGCTCTCTAAGAGTTCTTTCGGTTTTGATTTTTCTTCTTTCCTAGCACCCCGGATAACACTGCATGACTTAGGAGATCAAGTCTGCACCACAGAACAAGGCGTGAACGAACACCTCTCTCCCTGTGGTCAAAGCCCAGCAGTGTTGGTCCTAGTGAGGCGGTGCTGCGTCTCCCCCATACTGTCCTACGGGGCAGCCGAAGGGGCTGCAGACTTGGGAGGGGAGGGGGAGCAGCCCAAGAGAAATGCATCACAAGAATGTTGCACCACGTCCAGATACGTTCTTCGTGTTTCCACAGGCCTTCCCTTCTTCATCGTGTCGTCTGCACATACCCACTGTAGAAAATGTGTAGAAGTCTAAGATTATTCATAAAGGAAAGAACCATGCACAATTTGACCACCAAAGACAATCACCATTACCATTCCGGTCCCTTTCTTCCCAGTCTTTTATCTGTTCATCATTATTTTGAAGAACATGTTATATATACAAAGTACGTCAATTTATACAGAACTGATGTTTACTGAATCAGATATGTGTCAGATACACCTCCATGCATACAAAGTGAAATCCTTCAAAAGTAGAATTTTTAACAACTGCAAAATATTCCTGTTATTTATACAGCATTATTTATTAATTCATTTCCTTACTACTGGCCATGTCTTTGCTCCATATTTTAAGGTGTTCATTTCCTTTTGTCTTCTCCCATAATTAACACAAATGACACAAGTCAGCAGGAAAAGAACTACTCCATCACCCAGGCACGTGAAGGATTTAAAATAATAATTTAAAAAGAAAAAGAACTTAAAATATCTATTTTTGTAAGAAGGAGTTTTATGGCGCATTAGACACAAGTTTAAACACTAGAAAAACAGTGCAGAGTGTGACAGGACAGGTGCTAATAAAAGCCACGGACACCGACGGGAAGCAGATCTCTCCAGGTGAAGAGTTCAGACCCTCAGGGTCGAATCCTGCAGATCAGACGCGTCTGTGGGCAAAAATGACTCCTTCCTGAGTCACAGCTCCAAGCACACCTGGCTGAGGCCAACTGCAAACCTGGCATGCTGAGTTCGGTGGAGCCTGAAGGCAAGTTTAAGCCAAACATCTGCAGGTGAAAGGGATTAGGAGGGAGAAGCCAGACACACAGGGACACCCGCTGTGACAGACAGGAATCAAAGGCCAGGACAGAACAGACCTGCCGCCAGGAAACGGGGTGAGAAGCACTCTCTCGGGCTCTCTCTTTTTATCTCTTTTCTTTTCTTTGATTGATTGATTGATTTGTTTTTAGGACACTGGTATTTCATTTGAAAGAGGCTACAGACCGTATTTTGCCAAGGATAATGCGCACTTTTTTGCCCAAATGTGAGAGGGAAAAATTAAGGATGCGCATTATACATGGGTGGTACTGATTCCCGATCTATTTAAATGTTTTAGATTCTTTTATTTATGTTTATAAGTTAAAAGTGTAACTCTAGAAATCAATAACGATAGCCATATGCAAAATAATACCCTGGAATACGATTATCAGGGCTTTTATATATAAAAACGTTATACATAAAATTTCTTGTACCTTGTATCTCTGTTCTTGGGTTTTGCAATTATTTGTTACATAAAATTTCTTGCACCATAATATGTTAACAAATAAATGCTAAAATTCCTTTATAATACAAAAAACAAGGACCTGAATATAAAAAAATAAAAATTTTGAATTATAAAATTAAAATGAAAGATTTTTTTGTCCCTGAAAGTTTGGGCCAAAAACATTCAGGAGCACGTGATACACAGTAAAATACGGTAAGTTTTAAAGATGCACCCATTTACTAAGAAACTGGGGAGTCATACCCACCACGCGCAAGGTGGCACGGAAATCACCTCCTCCTGCCGCTAAGTTCACCAGTTTGCCCGGAGTCTCCGACTTGGCTCCCCCGTCACGGCAGAACATAGCTACTCCACTCCGCACAGTGGTGACACCGCAGAACACAGGGCCACCCGCCTCCCGCCCACCGGGCCAGCCTCCGCCCTGGCCAGCCCTGCCCGCTCTGTCCAACTGTCAGGGGCCGCTGGGTCCTGAAACACAGCCAGCCTTCTCCCGTCTCAGGAACCTCACGCCCCGCATCCCAGGAGGCCGGGTCTCTCAGTTCCTCACGTCTGCTGTGCAAGTCACCCCCGGTCAGCCCTTCACCACGCCCGTTACGGCCACCACCCCCCTCCCAGGTGTAAGGACACATTCAAGTCTTCGTTCCCGTTTCCTCAACCCTATCACGCACTCCTGCTTGGCCGGAGAACCCGGTACCGAGAGCGTGGAGGCGCTCTGCGGACACATTCTCCATGGGGAGCATCTCACACTGTGACGCAGAAAGTTTTGCTGAAACACGCAGCATCTAAAATAACATTTCTATTTCAGAACAGTCAAAAAGTTAATTTAGACATATGCAAAACAAAAAAAAAAATTCACCAGCACAGCCCCCAATGATCTATTTCTATTTTAACCTCATTATCCAGAGCAACAAAGTAACAAAGGACCCCAAAATAGCAAATGGGGTTAAATCTGGCCAATAGGCATTTTTGCAGTTAGACTGGAAGCTACTCTCTAGCAGGAGAAATGTCCGTTCGTATTTCTGTTATCAGTGCCCAGCAGAGCAGCTGGAATTAATAGGTGCTCAATGAATGCGTTTTCAATTAAAAGCGTTTCCGTTTTAAACTAATACAGAGTTGTTATCTCTAAAAGGAGAGAATTACATACAATGAAAAGCAAACCTCCCTTCCTTCCCCCAGTCCAACGCAGGTTACAGAGGCAGCCGATGAGAACCACAGCCTTTCAAACATTTTCCATGCGCCCCTGCCCCACTGCACACACGGAGGGGCCACAGCTGCTGTTTACAACCAACGGCATTCACTCACCGTGCCACAGATAACGCTTCCAGCTCCCCCAAAATAGATACGCCCCAGGCATGCCTCCTGACTTGGTTTAACCAGGTCCGTTCTTGTGGACATTCAGGTTTTTGTCACTATTAAAAGTAAGAAGGCAATGAACTGGCTTCTATCATTGCACCGTTAGTGGAAACACTTACGGGATGAATTCCTAGATAGGGAATCGCCAGGTCCATCATTGTGACAGATCCTTCCTGAACTGCCAGCTGGCTATTAGTCGCATCAACCCTCGCAGACCTCACAGACATTGGGGACTTCCTTTTTTTATTTTATTTCAGTCTTGTCCCATGTGATAGGTGGAAGTCAGCTGCTAGTTGAAATTTCCTTAATTATGAGTGAGGCGGTACCACTTCCCATACCGTTAGCGGCTTTTTGTCTGTCTTTGGTCCCTCCTTAGGACAGCCTGACGCCTCCAGGGCAACATGCTGAGCACTGGACAGGGGCACTGGGGAGAGTGGCAGCGCTCTGAGAGCAGGCTGCATGGAGTCGGGGCTCCGGTCCAGGAAGGACCCCAACAGCCTGTGTTCTGCCTCCAGCCGAATGGGCCCAACTCGTCCCCAACCTCACCCGGGCTGCGGGACAACGAGCTTCATGCTTTTGGAAGGCACGTTTGTCATCCAGCTATGATAAACCTCCAGGATCCTCCACCACAACCTTCAGGAAGACACCAGACCACCACCTTCAGCAGCCAAAGCACCTCTTGCCACTAGAAGGACAGCACTGCCCCTGTTGTCAGCGGTGCACAGGGAGGACATGGAGCAGAGGGCGGGGGGTGGCGGGGGTGACCGTCGCTGCCTGGGACGCCGACCGGGTAGGCACGGGAATAACGTGTAGAATGGAAGCGGCCGTGACTGGCCACGGGAGGTAGCGCTCAGACATCAGGGAACGGAAGGAGTGTCCGCTCTGTCCCCACCATCAATCGTGACTACGATCGGCTCGTCTTGAGTGGCAGCTCAGGCTGGGGACATCCTGGCGACGGCCAGTTCCCCACCAGCGCCCCCTTCACAGAAGGTTGTGGGGGGATGGCCCTGACGCTCACCCCCTCACCCCCTCACCTGCGGGGCGCTCACCAAGCACGGCTTAAATAAACGAATGAGCATAATGTCCCCAGGAAACTGTGACACATGCTTGTTTTCCTTTTCTCCTTTGAACTCTAGTTAAACCGGAGTTTCTCAAGCACAGCCCTACGGACATCTGGGGCCACGTACTTCTCGGGTGTGGGGGGGTGTCCTGAGCATTATGGGGTGTTGAGCAGCCTCCCTGACCTCTACCCTCTCGACACCACTGGCACACAGACCCCAAGTTGTGACAGACTGCCAAATGTCCCTTGGTTGGGGACTGGGGGGCAAAATCACCGCAGCGTAAGAAACCCCAGTTGAGGCTACAGATAAACAACCAAAATATGTTCGTTTATTAAAAAAGTAATGCAATGCTGAAAACGGCCTAGTTTTTACTGCTCTGAATCCGAGGCTGCTTTGAAGGCTGAGCTAATACCATCAGCAGCAAGTCAGCCGCACACTCGGGGCCGCCAGAGCCCGTGGGAGGGCACCCCGGCCGGAGGCAGAGCATCAGCTGCCACTGACCGGAGGGCGAGGGGACACTGCGGGAATCATTCACTAGAGGAAAGGCTGCAGGCAACACAGCCTCGGGGCTACTCCTCTACCCAGTCCGTCGTTTGGGGGCAGCCACCCCGCCTCTGTGCGCACAAACAATCCACCACGTTCCCCAGCGAATCAGGAAACCCGTCCGGCGAGGGACCCCGTGGCCTGCAGGGGAGAGACAGCCAGCCCCTGTCCCGCCTCGCGAGGCACCGGTGACACACGGGAGGCGCTGCCCAGGCTGCTCCACTCCTCTCGAACATTCCAAACCCACTCCAGGGTGAGACAGGACGGTCACACCAGGTAAGACCAGGGTCCACGGGCACGTGGGCAGGCAGTATGGCCGTCGGTGACGAGCCGCGCTATCTTACCCACGAAGAGACGCGACAGCACACACGTCTGGGGGCATACACGCAGCGTGGCTCCTGTTCACACTTTGCTCACAGTTCAGGGTGTAAGACTACAGGGCCCCGAAGTGGACCTGCTTCTGGGGGTTGTTTTGGCCGAGGCCACCCTGTGGAACATGTCCCTGTCACCCTCAGCTTGTCAATTGGAGCCCTATAAGCTGTGATGGCCAAAATGGGATGAAAAATATCACCACTCAAAAGGCCATCCAGACCTGCATAGTTCTGTCCACTGGGGCACCACAGGAAACTCTAGAGATTTCTGCTAAAACTGCTAGAGAGCTAAAGAATTCTCTAGAATTCTCTTAGCAGCTTACAACCTTAGCTGTTCCCTTTCTAGTCTATATTTTGCTTTTTTCCCTTTCTCTTTTTCCATCTTTTGATTCCTTAGAGGCCAGCAGAGGTGCCCACAGCTCTGAGGCGTCTCTGAGGTCACCCTTACAGAGGGACTCCATGAAGCCCACTGACAAGGTCCCCTTTGTCGCTGACCCATCCTCCTATCTGAATACAGAGCACGGCACTGCCTCCACCCCCCGAAAGCTTCCTAATCCACAGGCCCATCGGTTTCGGCCTCCGTGGGGACGCCGGGGCAGCCACACGTCCCCGAGAGCGGCACAGAACGGAAATCACATCTCCAAACCCGTTTTGCTTCACTGAAATTGAACTGATGGTTCAGGAACCCAAACATGAAGAGTCGGCTATCCATGGAATGTCACTGACCCCCAAAATTCTATTTGCCAACCCTGACACGTTTCCTTTTGTCTTTCAACGTGGTCTGGGTTGCATTCACCAAGGCCAGGGGTGGGCACGGAGATGCCGCGACCTAAGGGCCAAACGGGGCGTGACATTCTCTCCATTTAGGTTATGAATGGGACCCCCGGAAGATCCAGAAGACCTTTGGCACATGTGCACATGTGACACGGAGGAGAAACGTCCCATGGGTTGAACACAAGGGCAGGGGCCGTCTCGGGGAGGACCTAGAGGCCCTCTGACACGAAGCAGCAGCTCCCAGGGCTGGACCTCGGGGCACACACATGCGAGTGAAGGAAAGGGAGAGAAATCAAGAGCCAGGGGGCACCCAGTGGGTGTCCCTGGGGGTCGGCATTCCAGGCAGGAGGGGAAGCGCCCCTTGTGAGCATCCAGTGACATGCGACATGGACACGGGCCACTGGAAGGGCAGGAGGGGCCACCAGTGGTCAGTTTAATCCGCGGCTTCCCGAGAGCCCTGACGTGGAGCGTCTGCCCCTCTCCATGGGGTAAACACTCCCCGCGTGGCCGGGGTGACACTGAACATGGAGATGGGACAGATGCACACAGCTGGCTCTCAGGAGGTAAGAGGCCCAACCCCAGCACGACATGTCACTGGCCAGGAAGGCAAAAGGCCCCGGGCCTGAGACCCAGCACCCGCAGGTCCGCGCATGGGCTGTGTCGGGGCGCCAACCTCGGGGCAACGGTGCTTTCCTGATCGTTTCTTTCAGGAAATTCGATGGAGCTCCTTCCGCTTCCTTCTCCCCGTTTGCCTTTATAAAATTCTTAGGAATTTAAAGATTCATTGAATCCCAACCTCTAAAAACGACTCCTTTTTCTTCCCACTGTGACCACCCGACTGTGACGAAGATGAGGTCAGCACGCCACGTCCACGGGCTCGGAAGCACGGGGGTTACGGAGCGGAGGCCGGGCGGCGGCTCAGCGATAAAGGATTTCCGCAGTCTCACTCTCAGGCTGCTGGGTCTCTCTCCACCTCTCCCCTCTGTCACTCCCTCCCTCCCTCCCTCCCTCCCTCCCTCTCTCTCTCTCTCTCTCTCCTCTAACTTTCTCAGTGAGGCAAAGGTTTGTTCCTATCCAAAAAATTACCTGGCCCCCGAGGCCCTGGCTTGCAGTCAGGTTTAAGAGTCAAGCTGGTGGGAGGAAGTAAATGCACAAGAGCACACAGCCATGCCCACGCCCAAGGCCTGCAGAGCGCCGAGTGCACGAGAAAGTCCGCAGCACCCTCAGACCCAGCACTGTGGTCCAGAAACACGTACAGAAAGAGCAGACTCAGACCCAGCACTGCGGTCCAGAAACACGCACAGAAAGAGCGGACTCAGACCCAGCACTGCGGTCCAGAAACACGCGCAGAAAGAGCGGACTCAGACCCAGCACTGCGGTCCAGAAACACGTACAGAAAGAGCGGACTCAGACCCAGCACTGCGGTCCAGAAACACGCACAGAAAGAGCGGACACACACAGGCGGGTAAGTGACTGACCACTGAGATCACGGCAGCTAAAATGCTGCCATCAGAGTTCTGAGTGCTTTTCCTCTTTTATTTTCCGGTTCCCCCTTGCCCTGGTATGTACCCACCAAGCCTTTAAATTACATTCTTATACATCAAAAGGTTTAGAAGAAAAAAGTAAATCAGCTCCAAAGACTGAAAAGCTAACATTACAAAGTGAGTGCACTTAAAAAACAATCTCTAAGACTTACGGGGCAGGGGAAAGCAGCTGTGAGGGATTACATAAAGAATAAAAACTCTATTAATGATACAGATAATGTCGAGGTCGATTATTTCTTTCTGTCTGACTCAGACAGTTGGGCCCGCCTGTGCATCAGCAGGAAGTAACAGGACCCTCAACGTGACAACTCCTGGGAGCTCATTCTGAGTCACAGAATCACATTCTGCGATGCAGGGATCCCAGGAAGTATGAAATCAAAATTCATACTTTATGGTCACCCGAGGACCATAAAGAAACAAGAACTGAACTGTTCATATCGACGGATTTTTCAGAGAAAAAAAGGAACAGATTTCCAACTTGACACCATGGAAACAGGCAATTTTACAAAGAACTTTCCGGAGATCAAGGCAAAGCCCAATCCTGTTACATAAAAACGAAAGCTGTTTGTAGTTCTTTCACAAATATGTCAACGATAATTAGCCACTGACATTATTTCATTGGGCTCCCACACTCGGGAAAATATAGAAAATTCCTTACACGATCCCAGTGTTTGAACACACTCGTTCTTACCTGGCATGCCGTCACGGGGCTGTACGCACATAGCCGGTTAGCTAGCTGTCACTGTCAACGGCCGGCGTCACGTAATTACATAGCACGGTGCGGTAACACTTTTGAAGAGTTATTTTGCATTTCAAGCAAAGTACTAGGAATGACTCAACAGACTTTAGGCTATCACATTTGAAGTATTGTTTATCATTAATATCAATTTATCTGTTAGAAATTCATTTGTTCACAGTTAAGCATTATTTGGATCTTTCATTTATATAATTATTGCTATGGTCTGAATATTTGGGTCCACCCCCCACCCCCCAATTCATATGTTGCAAATATGTCTGGTTCATAACATTCGTTTTGAGGATCAGAAATTTTGCGAAAACTCACTCTTCAAAGAGCATAGTCAAAATAACTCAAATAGAATTCAACGGTGAAGTAGGCACTTAACACTTAAGAAGCAAAAGTGCCCTTGGCGCTGAGCTTGGCGGAGGCAGGATCGATCGACGGATCCGTGATTTCTCACGCCCCCACACACTGGGGTTCCCCGCGCCACCTGCGAGCTAACACGGTACCCAACTGAGTATCTGCCCCAAATGCACGGCCTTCGAGCACCGCTCACGGTTTCCGGTGTTTACGTCTGTGATGCTGAATTCTCACCGGCACCCCACTTTGCACCCTCACGGACATATGGCTGGTGTGTTTCTTCTGGTTACGTGATCGTGGAAGTCGCAAGAGGGAGCCAATCAGTACAGGGTATGTGAAGGGGCCGATTCAGGGAACGAACCGTATCTGCTGCCCAAACAGACTGAACTCCTTGGTGAGAGCACAAAGGTAAAATGATCAAACATATGTGAGATGCCAGAGCCAATTTCTTCAAGACACATGCACTCAACAAATAAGACTGTCAACTTTCCTCTGCTCAGTTACAAAAAAAGAGCAATGTCTGCAATGTGAGACCATGAAAAAGACCCACTTTGGACCGACTGAAGACCTCACACAGCAGAGAACAGAACCAAAGCGTGATACCTCTTATTTAAATTGACCCAAGACTGGCTGGCAGAACCCCATCCTTACAACGCGACTTTCGGACGCTGTAAGTCAGCTCTTGAAGAATGAATGAGATGGGGAAAGAGGTCATTTTCTTCTTCTGTCATCTGATCCATCATTAATTTCTCTGTATCAGAAAGAAAATACCGGTAAAATAATTTTACAGTAAAAGTATGGCTTGGTCACCAGTGTTTTATTTCAAAAGGCTTCATTAAAGTGGCTATGTAATAAATAAATGCATTGCTCTTCAGGGGCTATCCAGTTACTGCACTCACGCAGGGGGGTACCGTGCAGCTCTGAAAATAACCACCCCGCTCGGCTCTGAGCTAATGCCTAATCCCACACCTCCTGGGAATGCACCCTGCTCTCCTGCAGCTCCTTGGGGTGGTCCCACTCACCGGGGGACCTGTGGCCACTACACCTCCCATCCAAGGGGATGGTGTTCTTGATGATAACATCCCATTTCACCCAAGCCTGACACCTAACTTCTTTTTTGCACCTTCTCTCTCAGAACTGGTTAAGTGGCAGTTAGTCTAATGCCAAAACTGACGTTGTCCCCACTGGGGCATAGCACCTGCCTTTCCACTCTGTCCCCTTCTAGATAAAGAGGTTACGGCCACTTTTCTCCAGCCTCCCAGAGCAGCTTCGAAGGCAGATGTGTGGGAGCCCGGGGGCCGATCAGGAGGGAAACTAAGGGTCTCTGATAAGCCAGTGACAGGCTGGCCTCCTTAGGTGTCCAGGGTGGCCAACACTTGGCTTATGACGTCCTTCAGAGACGTGCTCATATCACATATCCCTCTGCCTCAGTTTCCCCCACCTGAGAGCTCTCTATCCATAGAAGCCACTTAACCTACAGTACACCAGGGCCTTGGAAGTTCTATTCACATCCCCACATTGTACACACCACGCTTGTCCGACCCGTGGCCCGCAGACAGCTTTGAGCGTGGCCCAACACACCTTCGTAAACTTTCTTAAAACATTACAAAAATTGTGCACAGGCCTTTCTTTAGCTCATCAACTATCGTTAATGTCAGTGTATTTGATGTGTGGCCCAAGATGATTCTTGTTCCAATACAGCCCAGGGAAACCACAGGGCCGGACCCCCGTGGTATGTGAGTATACAATTCAAAGGCTCGACTAGGTGGACATGCAGGTAATGTGTCTAAGGAAGTAAAAGTTTAACAATAGGCAATAAGCATTGGCCAATTCTCCGATTAAAGTCAGGTTCCGATTTCTTACATCAATTTGAATGTTTTATTTTAATCAGATCACCTTTAAATTGTCACTGGGCAAGGGTTAAAATGGAAAAAATTAAAACAAAAATTACAAAAGAAGAACAAGACATTTTTTTCTTGCCGCTATTACTTTACCTATCAGAAAGGGCCACGGTGCCCTAATTTCCCATAGATGAACTGGAGAGTTCTATAATCACAAGTAAACATCTGTCTTCACTCTATTTCTCAAGAGAAGGAACCACAGATACATTAACTGACTGGCCGGAGCAGTGGTCCTCAGTTGACAGGCAAACACTACCTGCTACCACTCATGTCCCCTTGGCCAAGCCACGGTCCACCTTCCAGAAAAAAGGCACAGCACTGCAGCTGCTACAAGGCCCGCGGCTTCACGGGTTGGAAAGCTCATGCATTCATTCAACAGCTTCTTATCAAGTTTGGCAAACACTTTTCTAGGACTGAAGATCCATCAGTACCAAGTCAGATAAACACATCTGCTCTCATGGAGCTCATACTTTCACAGGGAAAAATGGGGCACAGTGAGAAAATCCTATAAGCTGGAAAGGTTTAAGCTCCACGATCATGATCAGAGCAGTAAGAACAACAATCGCTGACTGACCACCTTTCCATGCCAGATTTATGGGCTCATCACCATGAAGTCGTCACTGATGCCTTCTCTAGAACAGAAAACTGAGGTTCAGGAGATAAAGAAATTTGCTTAACTTCACACAACTGGCGGGTGCTGACACGGGACTTCAAAGGCACATCTGCGTAAGATCAGAGAGTGCTTGTCGGATCACTGCACTGGTGCATTCCTGGGCATTCCTAAAAGAGACCGAATTGACTCTCTGAATGGGCAAACCAAGCCCGACACCCAGGGTAGTCTGGGCAAGGAGTTAACATGTGGGAACGGGACACCAGGTGATGAACCCGACACCACAGCGCCTCCTCACCATCTCCTCAGTGTCTGCCACACCCTAATTCCATTTGCTTTTCATTTCCACAGAAATCTTGATTTGTAAGAAACAGCATAAAAGGCACTTCCTTTACAGGCTACTGTCTTAGTCATGACTGCCAAACCATGGAAGTAACCAGGATGCCTCCCAGTAGGTGAGTGGTCCATCCGGACCATGGAATTTTATTCAGAGCTAAAAGGAATTGAGTGATCAAGCCAAAAAGATATGGAGGAACCTTAAATGCACGTCACTAAGTGAAAGAAGCTAATCTGAAAAGGCGACGTAAACTGTATGATTCCAACTCGATGACACTATGGAGATCGTAACACTATGGAGACAGTAAAACCATGAGTGACTGCCTGGGGACAGGAAAAAATAAGCAGGTGGAGCTCAGTGGTTTTGGGGGGCAAAGAAAATAGTCTGCATGACACCACAGTGAGGACGTCCCATCATTATACATTTATACCCGAAGCCAGAGAACATACAACACCAAGAGTGAACCCTGATGTACACCAGACTCTGGGTGATCGTGACCAGTCAATGCAGGATCCTCAGTCCTGACACACATGCTCCTCTGTGGGGACGTTGGTAGCAGAGGGGGTTGTGGGCATGTGGGGGGGCCACGGGCACATGTGGAAAAGCTCCGTACTCGCCACACAATTGTTCTTGAACCTAAAACTGCTCTGAAGAGAACCCTATTGATTTACCTATGTACTATGCTTAATATATAATATATATAAATTGAATATATTATACATAATGATTATTTAATAGAGCATATATAAAAGCACACTGTCATCACCATATATTAATGTTTATTCAAACCATTACAAAATCCTAAATTCGCTTTTTTTCAAAATGGCTTCCCTCTATCTTACCCACACATGCCCAGCTTGATTATTGCAAGACTCTTCAAGAATGATGCCCTGCTAACCTTAGTAATTAATTATTAACTTATTTATTTCTATAGGGAGAATGTCAGTGTAGTCTATTTATAAAACAGAGCTGACTGAAAACCACGGGCCCAGGAAAGGAGAAGAGAAAAATTTAATTACAGTCTGACAGCCCTTGATAATGAGATTAAAGTTATTTCCCTCCTACCTACCAACATGCAAAGTTAAGTTGATGTTGTTATATTTTTCTTCTTGGAAATGGCAAGAGACTCCTCTCATGCCCTGTCATCTGTCCCTCCGGGGAAAAAATACGGAAAATGCTAACTAGATGATGGCTTTGATGCAATGACAATGAGGCAGTGACACACACACACCAGCAACAGCTCAGAACGGACCTCTCCAGAAATAAAAAAGTTTTGAAAGAATGTTTTCTAGCAGTGAACCAACAAATCAGCTGTTTTTCTCTCTCAAGGTGTTGAGGTTCAACACAACAGATGTAAGGTTTCTATGCTCCTCACAAGTAGTACCTATTTCTAGCATGTGCTAAATAGTGTCTATTTTTAAATTGAAAAAAATACATTTTTTAAACATGAGTGGGCCTTATCTGAATCTGTCCTTCTACATGGTCTCCATAAAGATGGATTGAGCTTAATGATCCCCTTTTAATAAAACCAAGTTAAATTAGCAACTATCCAGAATTAGCCAGGTGTTTCAGGAATAACAGTAAATTTTTAAAAATTCAAGACATAGACCCTGACCTCAAAGGGCTTACTTCTGGAGGCAGAGAGGGACAAAGGGGGTGCAACCAAGTTAACCCTTTGATTCTCAAACACAGACAACCTTAGAAAGAGAACTTGAAAGCAGTACGATATTCAATCTGAAACTGACAAGGTCTGCGGGGGCTGTCTGGGGAAAACATGGGCCGTAGGGGCCTCTGTTTCTCATATGACATGGCTGGATGCTTTCCGGACAGCCCCCGTATGATGACGGAAGGAAGTGAACTCCTTCTAATATCATCTTCCTGCTTTGCAAGGGAGTTCACAAAGATTGGACACTTGATCAGGACAGAATCTATGCAGGACACTTACTCATCTGCAAAGACCAGTCATGCTCCAACCTGCCTCTCTCCAGTCTCACCTGGGAGCTTCCTAACCCTCCTGCTCCCAGCCCCCAACTGAGTGAGTCCGCTTCTGCCCAGTCCCCCTTCTCCAACAGCCCCCACCAACGTGACACAGGAGACTCTCTGTTAACCAGAACTCACGGCAAAAAAAATAAATCAAAGAAACAACACGACATTTATCCAGCACGGGTGTCTGTTAACGGAGAGTCTGCTGTATTGACATGGTTCTGAGAACTTGCTGAATTTCCTTGATCCTCTTAACTTTTAACCCTGTATGAGGTCATTATTGCCATCTTTTTAGATGAGGAAACACGGGTTATGTGACATCTTCCTGTGTGTAGCCACAGGTTACATTGAGACATTATGCAAGACATAGTTCCTCAACAAGTACTTTGTCCCGTATCCATGACATCAATCCACACACACAAACTTAGGCTATTTAACGTACTTGGTTCAAAAGTTAAAGTTTCGATCTGAGAAGAAAGAAACATACCTTTTGCCATTTTTACTTTACATTTTTTTGTGATCTGAGTGTATATATTAAAATATTCATTCTGAAGGTAAAACTAGGAATTTCAGCCAAGACCACTACTGCAGCTCACGTGCAGGAACCAAAGTAGTTGTCTGCCACTGCAGCTGCTTAAATTCCTTCTTCGTTCCCTCGGAGGCCACCGCTTTAGGTAAACACAAATCTGTGTCCCTTCCGAGCCCTGGGGCGGCCACACCTTAGGTCACGCCGGCAGTACTCGGGTCCCTACGAGATGACAAGTAACTCAGAGCCAGGGACTAAACCGCCAATACTACAGTCAGCAGGTACACAAGGTCAAGGACAGGGGTCTCTGAACAACGGCATCCCACAGAGCAAGCTCAAGAGCTCCCTGTGAAGCCTTCCCACAGGAGAGCGATGAGACAAAACAGAACCGTCCCAGGTGAGAGGAGCGGACCCCCAGGCAGCTCTGCCGCCCTCCATGCCACCGTCGCCCGAAGCAAGACGACTCCGTCCTCCCCTTGGCGTGATGACGGCGCGGAAAACAGAACCCATTCCATCATTAAACACGTCCAGGGGACACGGAGTTACCCGGCACCCCCGGGGACTGGCAGGTGTGGGGAAGTGGACACAGACTCTCCGTTAACTGGAACTCAAGCAACGGGCACTCTGAAGCCACCCGCAACGTCTCAAGCAACTGGAACATTTTGCCAGTTGCTTGAATTCCAGTTAATGGAGCGTCTACATTATTTGTTGACTGCCTACTAAGCGTCTGGCCCTACAGAAAATGCTGGAATATGAGGGAACAAAACTGAGTCCACAGCCAGGAAGTTTAAGTGGTTGAGTAACCAACCCATCAGCGTCACTTCTGTCCCCATGAGGGCAAGGAGAGGACCAGAAGGGACTGTCCAAGCCAGGATATTCACAAATTTTTAAGTGATTCTTGACCAAACAAACTGATATTTTTCACATGTAAAAATGGACAGTAACAGGTAAATAATAAATTAGTCTATTTGAAGTTTATTCTCAATTCTTTCAGGTTAGTAATTTGTCCTTCTGACCCAAACTCGACTTACGAGAACTAGAAAATAAATTTGAATCTCATTTTCTTAGTTGGTATTTCTGAACCTATCTCTGCTCATCAGTTGAGGCAGAGAGGCTATGTGACCTATTATTTGATAATTAAAATGTAATCATCATTTCTTAGTAAAAATTCCCATCTTACCAGTTCAAAAGCTACAACGTAAATTCACAGTGCAAAGAATCTTCTGGGTTTTTATTTATGATTTGAGCTGAGAATTTATTCTCAGAGGAAAAGGAAGAAATGACCATAAACTGTCCAGTGCAGAAGCAGGTCATGCACGAATTAGAAGGAAGTATCTAGTCATCGTTCCGCTCACCTGTGGATCACGGCTATGTCACGGACCGCGGAAGCTGGCATCAGAGGTCATCTGCAGGGTAGAACAAGTTCATTACTCTTAAGTGGTGGCCCGGTGTCATCTCCTTCACAGCCCACACCTGCTCCCCACCACCGTCAGGGATCAGGAGTGCACAACTGCCCTTACGGTGGGTGAAACAACCCGATGTCACCGATACGGCAGGAGTTGTACAAGGAGCAAAACCGTAACCGGTCCAGCTAAGGTTTATAGTTGATGTACATTTGCACGTACTTTAGAATAGTCTTGTACTAATATTTCTCTTTATTTATCCTTTGAATCAATGACATAACTAAACAGTGGCTATTCCATATTTTCCTTTTGGCTAACAAGAATCAAGAAGGCATTCATTCATCAATTCATTCAACCAGCACTTAGCTGCATGGGCCTGCTAAGCAGTGGAGCCTACACTGGGCATGAGCGCCTTCGGGATGTGCACGGTCTAACGAGGAAACAGACCAATCGGTGTCAACAAAAAGAAATCATATGACACGGTGTCAGGGCAAGAACACAGTGGCCAGCGTTGAGAGGGGAGCAAAGAAAGAAGTAACTTTTAAAGCTTAGGAATACTCCGTCGGACGAGGGCAACCCTGGATCAAGTCGCAAACCTTCAAGCTTCCGAGAAGGGCCACGAGTGGGTAGATGTGCGTGTTGGTAAACAGTTCCGCACACGTAAGTCACGTAGCTGCAGGGCACTTTGGTTCTGAGCTCACTTTCTAAGAATGTTTGTGTAGCAAACAGTCCTAGAAGACAGAGCTAGTGTCTCCTCCTAAGAACAGAGGGCAGATGGGTCTGCTGTCCTCTGTGATACAGATGTCTCCTTATTGGACAAACGTAGTTGGGTGTGCACGCACTCATTATAAAAGATCTGGGGTTCCTCAGCTGCGATGCACACGCACTGCATGTACACTAAGTCACCTGGTCCCCTCCGTGTGCACCCCAGGGGAGGTGGGGGAAGGCAGCAATGGGACACCAGTGCAAATGCAATGCTCACGCTGCCTGCTTTGCTGCTAGTCATAAAGTCCTTTGTCTCTGACCTGGGAGTCTCGCGGCTTCTCGCAGACTGACCATTAGTGTGCCCTGAGGGTAAAACCCAAAACCCTTCACAGTTTTTGACGGCGCGCTAGTGACTGCATTCCTCATCTGCCATTTTCGATTTGTAGAAACTACGTAAAAGGTTAGCAGACTGGCTTCATGCCCACGGGGGTGGCCAGACTGACGACAGTATTAGGTTCTAACCCAAATCAGTTCTCCAGCCCCTAGACGTTCCCATGTGTTTGAGACACACATTTACTAAGGAGTGTCAGTCCCTTCGGCTTCTACAACAAAATACCGTAAACCAGGAGGCTTACGGAAAACCGGAATGCGTTCTCATCACTCTGAGAGCTTGGACGTCCAAGGCCACAGTGCCAGGTGCGGGAAGGTCTCCCGAGCCGCAGGCTTCTCCGCTGTCCTCACACAGCGGAAGGGGCTACAGAACTGAGTGGGACCCCTTCAGTAAGGGCACTACTCCCATTCACCCTCATGCCCTACCTATCTCACCCCACAGGCTCCACCTACTCTTACCATCAGCCTGAGGGAGTCAGGTCACTCAACAGACACACTTGAGGAGGACACAGACATTCAGACCGCAGCATAAGGAAGGCAAAACTACTGAAAATGGAAGAAAGTGAGATGAAAAAGAATTAATACTTCCCTTCCGTGGGCACAGCAATACCTTATACAGATAAAGAGGAATGGGAGTGGCAAACGATAAACCGCTCGTGGACAAGAAATGCTGGCCTTGACTCTGGGCAGTGTCCACCTGGAACTTGTCACTGCTATACACATTGCCATTGCTACTTAAAAACGAAAACGAGGTGAGTGTCCACGAAACATTCTTGGCTCTCAATCCAATATGATACAGCTGCAAATCTGGAATAGTTTTAAGTGTATTTCTACAAGTGTGTGCCAAACCGTCTCTAGACAGATAAAAAGTGCCATTATTTCTTCAACACCATGGGAAACGGTCCACTTTGAAGGAAAGAGAGCATGTAGAAATTCAGGAGGCCTTTAACAGCCTCTTCCTCCCCTCACACGACTGTCCTCCTGAATGGCTAGGATATACTAAGAGATTCTAGAACATTCTCAACCGATCAGCACAAGGGAGAGCCATGGGTTTCATCTCTAGTGTTTCTTTTCTTAACAAAACTAATGCTGATCCACAGAGTTCCTCCAGGAGTCACGCCTATGGTAGGCTGACCAGACGTCCCACGTTAAACGGGACAGAAAACAATGGTCCTGTCCCACTGCAAATGGTACGTCTGGTCAGTCTACCGACACCTTAAATTTAGCCCAGTGAGACTGGATACGCACCGTTTGAAATGGGACAGGACCGCTGTTTTCTGTCCCGTTTAACCTGGGACGCCTGGTCAGCCTGGCCTATGGGAATGTCTTTAAAAGTATTCCTGAGAAGGTGGGGGCAGGTGCTCACCACACAGTAACTCTGAGGACAGAGAAAGAAACGGCCCTGCACGTGGCATGACCCCAAGCGGGGACGGTCCAGCCTGATTCCAAGTGGGAAACGTGTCACCTCCCTGCCTTCTCCGGCCATCTAACCCACATCCGGGAAAAATCCCCATGCCCCCAAGTTTCGTACCAAATCTGGTAGAGGGACGTTGGGAGGACGCATATAAATAAATAAGACGTAAAAGATTATTTCCAAGCTAGCGTTACCTAATGACGACGCACCCACCGCGGGCTCAGCGTGAGCCGCGTGTGAGGGCCACCCCCCTCCCTCCCGCACCTCCCACGGTTGTAAAGGCAACGAAAGGACGTCACCGTGAGGTTGGCTTCACCGGCCCGAGGCTCTCCCCGATATTCCCTGCAGAGACAAGCGGAAAATGTGGTTACCCCACCCCCCAAACGAGGCCAGTACATTTTCTTCCACCAAAAACACATTCATTCAATCCAGACAATTCATTCGATGAAACGGCCCTCTGCAACTCTCCCACGCCACCTGTCCTCCCGATGAGAGGACAATTCGGAGGACAAAGTTCTCCAAGGGACGGGGAGCGGGGGACTGGTAATTCAGCCTGCGTCTCTGTTCTTCACATGCACTGAATACGCATTCGTTTGCTCATTAAGGATCCCCCCACCGCCTCCCCCATGAGCCGGTGTACCCCTATTTCTGCAAACATAACATCTATTAGTGAAGGGTGCATAACTGCATCGCCGGATACAGCGCATTTTAGAGGAGGCTCAAAGATAGCTGAAGAAGCTTCTTCCAGAAGGAAGGCCACCTAGACTGTCTACAGAAACCAGCAGACGGTTCCGAAGCGGGAGGCGCTGCCCCCGACCTGGCAGCCAGCACGGCCACGGCCATGTCATTGTGGAGGCATTTCTCAGGCCAGACACGTCCGACTGAAGCCGCCAGGAAGCGGCAGGGCCGGGATCCGCCGATCCCCACGCACGTGCCCTGTCCACTCGGCGGACCTGCCTGCCGGCCCCGCGTCCGCCCCAAATCGTGATCCGGGAGTGCCCGGTCACTGACCTAAACAAGCTGGGGTTTTAGAGCTGCCCCCATCCTTGGCTTTTTTACTTTTATGTGCGTGTTTCCGTAACTCGCAGAGGAGTCCGTAGATGTTTTTAAAGCCCTTGGCACCCGCATACCCTGCAGGCCGCTCCCAGAGAAGGGCAACACCCCGGCCAGCCCATCTGGGATGACCACTGCTCACTGGGAATACGCGGGAATAAAAAGGCCCAAAGTCACCTGGCACGTGAATCCACGTGGTAGCAGTTTCCCGCCTTTAGCCTGGCGTACGAGAGACTTCCAGGCAAAGGGCATTTTCTCCGAGACGCTGGGCGTTCGTGAAGCCATAGGGAAACGGGGACAACCGGCCTGCACGCTTGACGGAGAGACAGGAGCTCCTGCCGGGTGTCCGCGTACTCAACACGACCGGTTTCTCAGAAAGCATCACCACGGTTCACAGTGGCTCAGAAACCATTACGCTCAAGTACCTTTTCGTTTGACAAAAAAACAAAGTCCTGCATATGTTTTAGGCTTGCTGCCTGTCCATGATATTTTCAAATACAGGGTCCCCCGTGTTTGAACACAGTGCCTGAGGGACAGGGACTGTTGTAAGGGCGCTAATAAAGGACACAGCCAGAGCTCAGATGATTAATTACCTTCCAGTGTATCTCAATAACTGGACACACCTCAAAACATCTGAGACCTGAGGTGGAGTGTCATTGAACATTCTGGAAACAAATGCCTAAAGACTGCGCTTGCCCACATTCAGCCAGCACTGCAAGACCCCAGGCCTCGAAGCCGGCTACGGATGGGGGTGGCCCCTCTTCCACACAGCCCCATGAGGAAGTGCTATTATTGTCCTCGTTTTACAGAAGAGGAAGAGCCAGAGGAGTCAGGATCTCGGCCAGGGTCACACAGGAAGGGACGCACAGGGAGCCAGCCGGGAGCCACTCCCTGGTGAGCTGCCACTCTCAGGTGAGCCCCTCTGGCCTCGTCACGGGGTGGTGGCCTATGGCTGGACCCCAGATGCATTCCACTGCTCTCTGAGTCATTAAACTATGCACCAAGTGATGGGGACATGATGCATGAAAAATCGTGTAGCAATAAATACAAAGGCACCATCCACGTTAACTGCAGGGAGGCCCGGGGACATCACCCCTAGCACAGGCCACCCGAGCCCCCGAGCCCTGGGGCGCGGTCCAACTCCAGAGAGGCACCCAGGAATGGTCACCGAACGGCCCCAGTAGCCTCCGCAACTGGAAAGCCACAGCCGATTTTTAAATTACTGGGGAACTGAAAATAACTTCTGTGTGTCCAGTGTCTCCACTGCCTAATAGCACGTCCCCATCGTTACTATGAGAAAAACTCGCTGTGTCACATAGAGAGCCACACAACCATTTTCTTGCCGTTCTCTGTCATCGGAGATTCGTGACCGCCTGACAGGTGCAGTGGGCTGTCCCGGGACCCTCGGCCCTGACGTCCAGAAGGCCAGAGAGTGGACCAAGGTGAGGGATGCAGGCTGGGGACACTCACGGCTCCTCCCAGCCACCCTTCCTGACCTGCCAGGAGTGCTCAAGTTCAAAGGCGTTTTCAATCGGTGTGTTCGGGGGCCCAGGGGCCTCGCTGGGCCCTGGGAAAGGGCAGGGAGGTAAGGAGATGGGGAAGCAGGCTTGGGGGCAGGAGTCCGCTCAGGAGCTCTGCAGGCCACCGGCTCTGGGTGGGACAGGGGGCTCCCTCACCAGCAGCTGCCTGAGCTCAGGCTGGCCTGCGAAGCCAGGGTCAGCCCCTGAAGGAAGTCCTGGACACTAGGGGGGCTGCTCCCCGATTTGTGTCATTTACATAGGTGGGGTGATTTTCCTTCCTGAATGGGCCTTTCCTCAAGGGTGACGGAGTCAGGTCAAGATTCAGGCAGAGATCTGCGAGGCAGTGCAGACAGGAAGAGCCCGCCCTCTTCTGACATTAGGTGCAATTGTCGCCCACAGAGCACGAATTCTGGGCCTACGCACAGGGACGCCTCTGTCACCTACAGTGCAAGAGAAAGGTTCTAGGATCACAGCCCAGTTGTGACGATCTACTTCGGAACATCATTATCATAAATGAGCACAAAAAGTCAAAAATACAGCAATGCCACCCAGAAGGAAATGACTTTCAGTCACTGTCCACCCCGTAATTTTGAGAAAATTACACCAAACTGTGTCATATTTTATTTTGGTTCAGAAATAAGTTGTCCACGTTTCTGGAGGTTATGACGTACTGATAAAGCCTGAGGAGCAGTTATTCGTCAACTCCCTCCACGCAGTCTAACACGGAGGTGCTGTCACGGACGCGTGGTCACTATGGAGATGTGGGCTCCACGGGGTCGGCTGCCCAGCCCTGGACACGGCCCCAGGGGGCAAAAATGGCTCAGAGCAGACGAGGAAGCTCCGATCACAAAACCGTCAGCCCAGCTTCTCCGTAGCTGCTCACTTCCCATGGGTGTGTCATCCAAGGACTCCTGTAACCAACTCCGACCCAGCTAACTTGTCATGCCAGGGGCCACTATGACTCAAGACTGGAGAGCCAGAGCCAAATTTGAACCAAAAACATAAAAGGCCACGTTGCGCCCGGTTTGGGCCGGGCCGGGTGCAGCAGGGTTCGCGTGCGTTTCTGTTTTGTCTTTCTGTTGTCTTTGTTTGATAAACAACTACAGAATTTACCAAACAGAGACTGTCGTTCCTGCAAGCTGGAAGGGACATGAAAATGTACACACGCCGCAATTACGATCACGTCACAACCAAACGAGGAAGCAGCAAGGAGGCGGGGGACGTATCAGCGGGCACAGTCCCAATGGCTCCCGCGGGCCAGAAGGATGCTCATGCTTTTGTGGTGCCACCTGGTGGAGCAGTTGGTCATAAAAACGGAGGGCTGTCCCCAACCCCATGCCCACCCCCAGGAGCCTTTTCACAAGAATCAGTGTTATTATTCTCAAAACTTGATAGATCGGTATGGGACAACAGGAAAAAAAAAAAGAGATTTTAAGGGAAAATAGTGTGGTTTCTTTACTCTTTCCATCCCACCTGAGTCAACGTCCCCGTGTTGAAAACTCATGAAATGCAAAACGAAGAAGAAAAAAACAAGGAACTGGTGAACACGACGACTGGCTGTGGCGGTGAGCGCTGCCGGCACGGCGCAGAGAGGCCGCGCCTCCGCGGACACGCGCACGCCTCCCCGGTCTAATTATTCCGCTATCTGTCCTCTCCCCCCAGTAAGTGCCACGCGATTTGGAATTAGACAAACGCCTCCTCTATCTCTGAACATCAGCCAATGCCCTCCGCGCAGGAGGCGCTGCAAACAAGCTCACGTAAGCGCATGGGGTTTGACCCCCGACATCTTTTCTCACGGCCCAGAAAAATGCACACTGATTCGTTAGTATTTCACGTTTCGCTTACCTTAACTAAGGCTGGGACAGCTACGGCCATCGCAGATCCGCTAACAAAACCACCATCACCTGAACACGAATACTCTCATGACCTTCAGGGTGTTCCAACCTGGTCAGGTATCATTACCTTCTCCCCACTACTAACCAAAGCCAGACTCCAAGTGGATTCCAGAGCAGAGACTCTTCCCTGACACAGTGCGGTGACACGAAGAAACGGAGACAAAACAATGTAGGAAAAGGGAGAGAAAGGGCCGAAGCCAGCATTTCCCTGGAAAAACTTTATTTTACAGACACGGGCACGTAAACAAATAGAAAACAATAATAGGAAAATATATGGGATGTGGAACTCCATTCACTACCATCCATCTGTTACTCATATTTTAATATCCTCTGTATCACCCCACAGCACAACATATGCAATTAAGAAGAAATTGCAAGGCAATTTTTTTTGAATAAGTTATTGTCAACAAGCTGACCACAGAGAGCCAGATGCAAATCACTAAGTCAATTTAGCACCAGTTTATAAAGTTTTGATTAATCCTCAACTCGTTCTGTTGTTATTATAATGCATTATTAAATGCAACACATGGTTCGGACGCAATCATTTGTAAGCTCACCACATACTGATGGTGATGGTGGGGCAGACGTCACCCCCGTGAGGCCTCTGAAGCGGTATTCTTTCCAAATGACAGGAAAACTTCTGCTCCTGAGACACGTGTGAAGAGCTCTCTGGCAGAACACCAAATGTTCCCAAGGTTTTTAATCATGCCAGCTCTTGACGTGTGCATTTTGAATCAAAGCGTGCCTTGCTACATAACCAGGAATGCTCATTTTCCCCCGACAGATACAGACATCACCCCTCCACCACTGGGATGAGCCTGAGCTGGTCCCGGCGGAAGGGGGACAGTGGTCCACACACACAGAGGTGCCCTGAGGACAGAGCACCAGAGAAAACCCAGGATGCCCAGTGCAATTTGCATTGCAGATAACAAATATCTTCCAGATATAACCATAGCCCACGCAACATGCAGGATATACTTATGCTAAAATACGTGTGAACCCTGGCAGCACAGAGAGCCACAGGCTGTGGTCTGCGCCTGGCCCTGTCCACCCGACTTGTTTCGAAGAGATGGAACTGTTTTCGGTGTTGTTCCAAGTACACTTGCTCCCTCTGGAGTCCTCCCTTGGCTTTCTTGTGCTGCCAACACGACCCTTCTCAGCTGGGCCTTCACTCCATAAGAATCTTTAATCAATATCTTCAGAAGCAAAACTGTCAATTAAAGATCAAACTAAATGAATCCCCTGGTGACAGTTATGAACAAAAATGTAGCACTGATTATTTAATGGCCACTCTGTGAGGGTAGAATTTCTTATACTGATGTTCCTGGTATTTATAACAATTTAATACAAAGACCATAGGAAAAAAATTAATTAGCAACATTTTTAATGAGACAGTTTTTCTTCCACCAAAACATGCTTAATTCACAAATGACATTAGCAGTTTCATGTTAACTGCTGAAATGGCTGCTAACATCATTTACTCTCCAACTCATTATTGAAATTCGAACAGAGAAAAATAAAATCCGTGTATATCTACTGTTTAAAATGCAGGGAGCTAATGGAAGATAACGTAAATTGCAAAGAAAATGTCTTACTTTAAAGACAAATGTCAAAACACAGTCGTGTGCTGCTCAACGACAGGGCTACATCCTGCGAAATGGGTGGTCACGCGATTTCGTCACAGAAAGCACTCGCACACACCTGGATGGCACAGCCCACTGCACACCTGGGCTGGCAGCCTGCACAGCACACGGCTGTATGAGACGATGTGAGATTCAATAAAGCACCGGAGAATATGGTGCAATGAGAGATACGGCGAACATGAGCTGTATGAGGCTACTGGTGTAACACGCACACTGCTGTACAGCAAACTTTTATAAGCAGAAAGAGTACACTCTAAGATAATGATAAAAAGCATGATGTGGTACGCATGCAAGCCAGTCACAGTCATTTGTTATCGCTATCAAGTACCGGGGACTGCCCCTAATTGTGTGTGCAGTACTGGCATACAACTGCGTTTGTTTACACCCGCATCACCACACACACGTGACTAACATTGGGCTGTGACGTTAGGACAGCCATCACATCACTGGGCAATAGGACTTTTTCAGCTCCATTATAATCTCCTGGGACCACCACTGTATGTGGAGTCTGTTGACCAAAAGCATCATTACACAGTTCATGACTGAAGACATACGTGGTGTAGATGAGCGTGTGCACGCACGTGTGTATATAAGATACGCTACAAGTATACACACACGAATATAGACACACATTCATCTAGGAGTTTTTCTGTGTGCAGAATAAAAAAAGAACATTAAGGAGGTAAGGGAAACCTCCAAAAGCCAGCATATTCTGCCGTGGGAAGGGAAAATAAGGGTGTGCATGATACGTGGTAGTATTCATTCCATATCTACATGAATGTGTTTAATTCTTTTATGTATGCTTATGAGTTAAAAGTGGAACTCTCGAAATCAATAACGATATCCATAGGCAAACTAATAGCATAGAATACAACAATCTGTTCTCTTTTTATGGTTAAATTTATTGGGGTGACATTGGTTGGTAAAAATTAGGCTCCAGGTGTACAGTTCTACAGCGCATCGTCTCTGCGTTGCATTGAGTGCTCACCACCCAGAGGAGGCTCTCCTCCTGTCACCGTATATTTGACGCCCCCTCTCTCCTCCCCTACCCTTCCCTCCTCTCCCACCCCTCCCTGCTTGCCCTTAGGTAACCCCTAAACTATTGACTGTGCCCACGAGTTTTTGTTTGTTGCTTTCAGTTTTAGATCCCACATATGCGTTACGTTATGTTAAAAAATAAACGCTAAAGTTCCTTTATAACACAAAAACAAGTCCCTAAATACAAACAAACAAAAATTTGAATTAAAACATAAGGTTTTTCCCCTGAAAGTTTGGGCCAAAACATGCGTGTACAAAACACACTAAGCCGGTAACTAAAGAGTTCAGAAGCACGGGGGGACACCGGCGGCCCGGTCAGGGCCTCTTCTCTCCTTCCCCATGCAATCATTGTCCCCACACCACTGTCCTCCGGCGGCCATGGGCCCCTGTCCCCGCCCTGTGCCCTCGTACCCTGCGGCGCCATCAGGTTAACCCCTGGTGGGAGGTAAGCCGGAGGCCCCGGGTGGGCTCTGGGAAGCTCTTCAAGAGGAGGGAGCACTGGCCAGCATGCCCTTTGCCCCTTTGCCCCTTTGCCCTCTGCCCGCTTCCCTCCTGGTGGGACACAGGCTCCCAGCTGGAGGCCGAGCAGCCCCCTTGTGTCCTCGGAGCACCGAGCATGAGGACAAAAGCCACACGCCAAAGATGGCAGAGGGACAGAGGGAAGCAGCCTGGGTCCCGAGGTCACCCCAGCGGTACCCCACCGGTCTGGACACACAGCTTGCTACGTGACAATAAACCAGGTCGCCATTGGCCCGTCTGCCACAAATGGAGTCCGCAGGCGCTGAACACTGTCCCAACGGCAACCAGGTGGGAAACTAAGACTCTGTTAACCTGCCTGTAGAAAAAACGTACCGTGTTCAATTTCTAGATTGTTCCACGGTAATTACTGAACATGTGATAGAATTCAGGTGTCACATTTTTTCACGCCGTAGGGACACTGCGGGGTCCGGCAGAAGTAATGCCCTTTCCTAAGCAGTTACAACACTGTTAAACGGCAGCTTGGGATTCTGGGACGGAAGCCTCGGTAAACGCATGCAAAGGGCGTTACTTCTGCCGGGGCCTGTATTTAAACTCGTCAAACAGACACCAGAACAGACAACGCTCTAATCCTGAGCGCTGTGAGGCACCTCTCACTCTCTGTCCCTGAATACCACTTTTTAAATAAAAATGACAATATGATGGCAGCGTCTGAAGGCTCGGAGCTAAGCACCGAGGGCAAGTGCCGTATCCCTGTATTCAACGTGGATTAATTTTTGCTGGAAGGTGGCATTTACTGCTCTGGGGTGGCTAATAGGGAGGACAGGAACAACTTCCGGGCGTCGCTGGAATTTAAACAGAAGCCGGAGCGGCCACCGATCTCCAACATGGACCCAGTTGTCCCCACTGACGGACGTGCACGTCAAAGCACCATCCGGCCCCCGGTGAGCGTGCGCAGCTGTGCAGCCACATTCCTGAGTGTGTGGTGCGAAGGAACTGCGACATGCACCCTGGGGCGAGCCTGAGGGGACTGGCAGTGTCCCCGCTAAACCGCACGCCGGAAATAGCAGAGAGCTGGCCTGGACTCCCATGCAGCCACGAGGATCTCTGAACGCCTCGGGCTTACAGGGTTCCACAGGATTCTTCAGTGTCAGCCAGCCCGCTCCTGTACAAGGAAGCACATGCTGAGCTGTCACTTGGCACGCTCCCAGTGAGGGGCCCCCGGGCCTGCAGCCCGCGACTTCAAGGAGAGGAACAAGTTTGGTCTTAGAAATCCACCAGAGCCAAGCTGTCGGAGGCCACGCGAGAATGCAATTCCCTCCCCACACGGTTCGAACCGGGGGCAGAGAGAGGGCAAGACAGGGAAAGACGAGCAAACGTGGCAAGGGGAGAGCCAGGGATCAACAGATTTGGTGACATTCGTTGACTTCCTGCATGTCCCCTTTTTCTGTAGGAGATATTTTCTTCTGGAGAAGACATTTCCTTCCTCCTTGTGCACTCTGCTTTGCATATGGGACGTGCCCCAATAATGGCAGTAATCTGTTTTCATAATCTCCTGGGCTTGGTGTGACAGCTTAATGTCCAGCCACCTTCAACATTCCTATAACTGCATTTTTTGAGGGAAAGCAAAATCCATCACCTTGTAATTTCTCCCAACCAAAAACTGCAACCAAGCTCAGAATGCTAAAAAACGTAAAGTCTAATTTAACGTTCTATTTATTTCTATTTGGGCAGGGGGGAAAAATCACTTGTTGGGGGGAAAAATTGTTCTGGAAACATCTGGTACTACTATAATAATGATTAAGCAATGTCACAGGGTGGGGACCAGGAATGGAATACCCAATTTCCTCCTCCTATCTTGGGTCTATCGCTCATTTGATTAGTTTACAGAAGACAAAGCATCTAGCTTCCCACAGAGAACTCCATGGGCTTAGTCCAAGGAAGACATTGCTTGAGTGTCATTTCTTTAAGTGATACTTCGCATAGCTATGACTCAAACTTTCAAATTATGACCTCACTTCATCCGTGATTTCCGCTAATTACCAGTGGGAGCTCTCTGGCAGAGCCTCCCAGTTCGGGGGAACGGGAAATAATCTGCTGGATGGACGGCAGCCTCGGATCCCCATTGGGGGGTTGGCCCACAGAGCGTCCAAACTCTTTCTGATTACGCAGCGAAGGCTGTGAAGCCTCGACTAGTCCGTTCTGCTTCCCTGAAGCACGGGGAGGACAATCACCCTCCTAGTCACCCTCTTCCGGTGATTAAGAGAGCCAGTGCCGACACAAAACTACCCTGGTCCTTGAGGCCTGAGGACCCCAAGAGAAGAGTCTTGGCATGTGGCACCCAAATGAGCACATCCAACCAGAATAGGTTAGGAGATGGGTACGGACAGATGCAAGACGAGATGAGGCCAGGTAATTCAGGCTTCTTCTTAGAACCAGTTAGAGGTTGGCTTAGCCTCAGACAAGGTCCAACTTCACTGCAAAAATTTAATTTTAGCTGTAATGGGGACATTCTTTTAGCAGACTATACACACTGATTCAACTTCAAACCACTGGTTAGAAGTTGCTAAAATTACCTGACTTCTTAGTTTATTCATACTACATTTAACTGCAATCAAATACATGAGGAGAGGCCACAAAAAACCCGAATTGTCTTCTGGAGGGCGGGCCCCGTGTAGCACAGGCTCCCCCGCTGGGTGGGTGTCCCAGGAGCCCGTCTGCATCCGGGCACCCGCTGGCGTGGTGGTGAGAGGCTGCGTTCGGCTTCAGTGAACTTTTCTGGAGACTCTTGCAGCGCGTTTGCCCATTTCACGGTGGGGGGTTGACATGAAGAGCACGCACCATGACAACCCACCTGCCCACCTGGAGGCAGGACCCCCGTGCCCCACCCTCCCTACTCACCTGATCTTGCCCCAAGCGACTTTTTGGTGTTTTCTCAGATGAAAAAAGTCCTCAAAGGGAAACGTCTTGCTACGTGGAAGAGGCGAAACAAAAAAACGGCAGAAGCACCGAAAGGCAGCCGAGCCACCGAGTCCGCCAACTACTTTGCGCAGTGAAGGAGCATCTCAGTAGGTGCCCTGCGTCAAACGGAGAGTGCTCTGACGGCGACTCAAGTCTGAGTGCGTAGGAATAAATACGCAACGTTTCATAAACAAATTCCGGTTTGGGGGGGTTCCCCCTCGTATTAATACATAATTAAGGTTCCAACAAGCTGTTAAACAGCTCTCACGCTCAACTCCCAAATTACTGTTTTACACTCAACATTAATGTAAAGGATCTCATTTTTACAACTTTTGGTCCGGCTACAAATGTCCGTCACCTGACAGCCTTACACAGTCTGGATTTGGGAGAGATGACACCGCCCAGAACCCCTTTTAAGGAGGTGGCCATATTTAGTCACAACACAGCATGTCCCCCTGGGGCTGGGCCGAAAGGAGAGGCCCAAGGTCCCCACGCATCAAAATAAGGGCAAAGAGGCTGACAGCTGGGCCGTCTGTGTGGCTCTGCTGTGCCGCACTAACAGTGGGCAAAGGTGACAGGCGAACGTGTCCAGAAGGTGATGACATCCACAGTCTTCATAACCCAAGGCCCACAGGGAGCGTCCAGCAGAGCCGGCAGACCTGAAGGGCTCTGAGTGCACCACCACGCCGAAGCCACACGTCCCACCGCACACATGACACTGCCGCCGCCACCACGTCCCTTACGGGGAGCCCGTCACTGAACGACCCTGACGCATGAGCTTGCACCAAGGTAACCTTGAAAATCTGATCATCACTGAGTATTTGGAAAAGCGGATCACAGCTTCAGTGCACTATAATCAATAATTAAATGGGTGTCGACTCCTTAGACAACAACGTCTGTTCTTGTGAGAGATGGGCTGAAATTAGTGAGGGAGCGTGGGCGTTGTTTTACCGGAAAGAAAATCCTTTTAGAGTTACACGGGTGGGTCCCACCGTTAGCTGTGTTTACAGCTGTGATAAAGGGGCACGTGCGGGACGAGGGAGCCGCTGAGCCTGCACCACCTGCCTGGAGAAGCAGATCTGTCACCACTACCTTCAAGTCACTTCCAGGTCACAGCCACCCTGGAATATCTGGCGCGATTTTGCACGTTAACGAGTTCCTCGGAGAGCGGGGACGCCACCCGGCCCTGGGGGACTCCTCACTGACGGCCCATCGGAATGCAACCTCCTTCCGTGTGCCCGTGTGTCCCGCAGGCCTTCCTCGCCTCCTCCAGGAAGAAAGCGGCTTCTCCTCACGCGTGCTTTCCTCTGTCTTCTGCACGACACGGCTACAGACGCTGGTGACCTCCTCCAGGACGGACTCCTGAGGTCCGTCCTCATCTCTGGGCTTCCGTGTCGGGCGTAACCCCCACAAAGCCCCTGACGCCCACTCTCAGGGGGCCCGGGAGGCAACGACCAGACTCCTGCCACCCGCCACGTGCTGCCTCGGGCTGGACTCAGGCTCTGCCTTCGCAGTGACCGCCGTGGAAGGCTGTTCTTCCAGCACTAAGGAAACTTTGCAAAGGCCACGGGGCGGGGGGCGGGGGGCTCTCTACAACCCGATTATAAGGCTACAGCAGCCCCTGGAGAGAGATGAGTCAAGTCTTAAGCTCCACAGATTGAAATTCAACCCCCAGTCCCCACCGACAACCCGCCTTCTCCAGCTTGTCCCCTTGGAATGGAGAGTCCTTTCTTCGAAAGACCAAGTCAGAAACCAGGGAGCGTCACCTGCCTCTCCACCATGGGGTCCCCCCTCCTACCACTCCCAGCAGTCCAGGCCTGCGCACCTCGGACCCCACCTCGATTCCTGTGACGTGGGCCGACTGTCCTCGGACCCCACGATGACCTCTCTCACAAAAGCCACCATCCTATCAGGTTCGGGCTCTTGAAAGGGCCCCTGCACGGGTCCCCCCGCGCCCAGTCTGGCCTCCCTCTGATCGGTTCTCTGTGAGGCAGAAAGCTCGGTCCGCAGAGGTCCCGTGGAGGCGTGCCCCGTCCCGTGGGAGCAGGCAGACTGCACACTCCGTGCGAAACGGGACAGGACCGACGTTTTCTGTCCTGTTCACAGTGGGACGGCTGGTCAGCCCACGTGGGACAGATACCGACGACACAGAACGCTTCTAGTTCTTCCAAAGTGAGCTTCCCCACGCAGTCCGGCCTCCCCACAGGCAGCTCCCTCTGCACCCCACCTAGCCCCACCACCCTCCACAGGTGCCCACGTAACGGCCCTCCTCCGGGAGGCCTTTCCTGAAGCCCCCCAGTTGCCACCTCCCCTTTGCTCTATACTCTGGAACTTTCTGTATTTCCCCTTTCATAGCCTTCCTCCCACCTCCCTGAGGTTACTTTTTAAATACCCCATCTTCCTGGGCACAGAGGAAGGTCCATGGGGTACTACAGCCGTGTCTGTTGTGTCCGTCACCACGCTCTTGGTTCAGAGTCAGAGCTTAAAGATCTGGGACACGTGAAAAGTGAATTACCATGATGGACAGAAGGTCAAGATCGAGTGTCACCAGCAACCCTAGAGGGGGCTGATCCGAACCCTTGTGGGTGCAACAACAGAAACAAGAGTTTGGCAATGAAATCAGTATCTCAGGAAAGACAGGCCAATTCATCTGCCAAGTGGAGGGGTCCCAGGGGTGCAAGCAGAAGCCCACTAACCCCCCAGGAGATGCTGCATTCCAACACAGGGGACTGAGGACACAAGAAACAGGACGGGGACAGGACTCGGGAAGTCCACATGCACATTTCTCCCACGACCCACTCAGTAGCCACCGCCTCGCACTGGCAGGCAGTCACCAGAGAGCTGCTAATGCACGAATGTTGGTTCTGGAACCCAGGACCCCGCAGTTCTGTGGCGCCAGCCCACCCCCAGGCACTCACGGTTTCATCATCCTAATACCCTCGATTCTGCAGGAAGCCTCGGAATTTCACCTTAAAGCTCTGTTTCTGGGTAAGTCTATGGGCAAATCAGCGGATCTCACTAGACAGTTTCTTTTCAAATGATTCATTCATTCATTCATTCATTCATCCAAGAAGACATGACTGAGAACCACCATGTCACACTCACTCCTCTGGGAACCGGAGGTACATGCATTATTCACTCAGACACGATGCCACCAATCATGGACTTTCCTGAAGACAGAAGAAAACAGTAGTAGACCAGAAGCACATGATGTCACCTAGCGACGTGAGTAAGGAAGGAAATAAAGGCAGCGGTAGGGGGTTCCCTGGTGGGGCAGTGGCTAGGCTTCGGCGCTCTCAACGCTGCGGCCTGGGTTCGATTCCCAGCCAGGGAACTACCCACGTCATAAAAAGTAAAAATAAAGGCAGCAGTTTCCTAGGGGACAGCAAAGGGCCATTGCAGATAGGATGTCCAAGGAAGGACTCTTGGGGAAGTAACATCTGAGGGACCAGGGTGACAGGAAAAGTTGAGTCCATGGGATCTGGAAAGACCTTTATCAAAAGAAGCCTCCAGAGCGGAAGCCATGCCACGCTGGCCCCTTGGCCTCTGGCACAATGTCCCGTCCACACCTCACACTCACTCAGCCGTCCACCATACACTGCCCCATGGGTTCTTCGTGGAGGACTTCCAGGATGCCAAGCACTGCGGCAGGCAGTGACACCCCAGCAAATCAGTGTGAGCTGGAGCACACGATGCTCCGATCCGTGACAGATTTTGTCCTACAACATGGCAACTTCATACAATTCCTAGGCGATGTTTCCTTTCTGGATGGGTAATGACAAACTACGGAAAGGTAAATTCATGTGTTTCAGAAACTTGACTTTTCAAGTCCTTTGTAAGTGCTCATTTCTACATCGTTACAAGATATTAGTGATTTCAGTTGCAAATGAGTTTCACTTCTGGGTTATGACATAATTTTTAGGAATTCTTGGTTAATCTTGTTCCATTTAATGCCAATGGCTAAAATAAATAAAATTGCACATACTTTCAAAAAATTATAATTCAGACCCTTCTCCCAAGTTAATGCAAAATTTATGAGATTATACATGTATTAGTATATATTCAAATTCCTTCCACTGATCTCCCCACTATGATTTCAATCTAAGATGATATTCCCAACCCCTCAGGAGAAAGTGTTGTAAAGTCTAATTTCATGTAACAGTCAAAGGAACTGAGTTAAACAAGTTTGGAATGTATTTTTTTCTGGCAACCGTTACACAAAATTTACACAATCCAGTGAACCGCAGTCCACTTGGCCTACCAATTCCAACAGACACATCGTTAGAAGTTGCTGTTTTCTTAGGTCCTTCAGGTTTCAGGCTGTGTTCTGTGGGCAAGAGTGTCAAACAGTGTCCTTCCTGGTCTCCATCCTAAGAGTTAAAAAATTCTGAATCTCTCAGTAGCCATTAACGGCCTCTTGAATTGGTGAGGTCAGCCAAGCCCGCACGGAATTCATGTGACTAATTACAATAGGTTCCTTACTCCTGAGGTGACGGGTTTTACAGTGCACGTCCCCCTGTGCGACACGCCCCTTCTACAGCTGGTCAACCGTGGGCTGCCTCCAAGAGAGTCCCTGGCGCGGCCAGAGGCTGCAGGTGCACCACCCCCCACTACTCACGGGGAAGGAGGATTAGAACACGTCCCGCCATCAGTTACACCAAGTCAGAGGTCATTCCTTTCACAACAGAGTCTGACGCTTTTATCTTGCTAACTCGGGACGCCATCACCAGGGTGAGGTCTATCCGATCCTGTAACTTCTGGTGCAACATCGAATCGCAAACTACTCCAAACCCAAGGCCAAGTACTCATGTTCCGGAAACAACAGCTCCAATGAGAGAAGCTGAGAACACCTCACTCTCTCAGAAGATGCCCTCTGACCTGGAAGTATTCTGTCCGGTTTGTCCGGTACCCGGGTCCCGGTATCATCGGAAAGCAAAGCTAGATTATCCAGGTAATAACCAGGGATGGCTTGAGGGGAAGCTGTGATAACAGTGTGCACCCAAAACGCAGACGGTACCACCGTGGGACAAAACGTGATTTCTCTTTCCATGCGTTCTTCCCTGCACAGACATCCTGTCCCCTCACCTGGGGGTTAAAGACAAAGAATCTGGAAACATCCTTTATAGATGAATAAAGGCAAAGGAGCATTCATCAGTCCTGGGTTCCTGGTATCCAAAGTTAGCGGAAGTCACAGCTATGGCTCCTAGAAGAGGAGCTGAGAGGGTCCCGGAGCCCTGGTGTGTGCCACGGCCTGGGCACAACTGATTCCTCTCAACGCCACCCAAACTATGAACACGTGAGCCAGGAGTCTGGCTTCCCCTGACTTCAGGCAGAGTCAAACACCTTCACAATCAAGCACTTCTTTTTACATGGGGTTCCATTTGGCCACGTGGTTCCACGGAGCTAATCTTTAGATGCTCCCAAGAACCGTGGGCGGGCAGCAACGCAGGGAGAAAGGGAGGCTGAAGGAACCCTCTAGAGTGATGTGGGTAGCAAGTGAGGAGTCCAGAAGTGGAAATTCTGGTCTTCTAGTTCACAATCCAGTGGCTTGTTGGCGTTTTTTTAAATAGGTATTCACGATAACTGAGCAATCTCAATACACACAGCGCGGGTTTAAAAGTGTGGAATTCTGCTGCCCTGCACGCAGCAGTCTGCAAAGACCCCAAGAGAGCCTGGTGGCACGCCAGCAGGAGCCGGGGGACACATTCTGTTCTCCTTTTAAGGCCTTCTAGATTAAAGGAAGACTCCCGTCTCTTTCTGATCCACTCACAACAAGAGGATCTTGTTCTGATGCAGCTATTCTCATCTATTTCTGAAAGTCACACAGACTTAACCTGAACAAATATGTCCCCCTGCCTGTTCCTCCTTAATTTGTCAAAATCTTTCAGTAATTAGGCATTTCTCCTAGAAAGTTGTGAACCAAACAGTGTTGTGTGCCAAAGCAAGACAGGCATTAATGAAAACAAAGAATGAAGTGGAGCCAAGTTCAAGTACTGAAAATGTTCTTTCTGCCTTCTTTCATCGAAATGAGATGTGAAAGAGAAGTATGCAAAGTGAGAATTAAAGCAAGTTCAATGTTGTCAATGTGAATTTTCCCACTGAAATCTTTTAGGAAAGCAAATGTCTCATCTCAACAACTTAAAAAAAAAAAAAAGCACAGTTATAGGCATGAACATAAATTTTAGTAAACTGAAGGACTTCAATGATTCCCTCCTATGACATTAAGCTGGACACCTTTATTATCCTCAGAGGTGGGAAACATGATTCGGAGAAAATTCTACCCCTGTGCTTCATCCGAGGCATCAAATCCTGTAGATGCCATCAAATTTCCTTCAAAACAAACATTTCCTCTGCCTAGGATGTGTTAATCAAATGGAATAAAAAATAGGCACAACCTCAGGAGCAGTCTCGCAGAAACCTTCAGCCTCGGGACGCGTGTTTGCGTTGGGGTGGGGCGGGGGTGGAGGAGGTACGTCCTCAGCAGAACAGCAGCAGCCCCTCGCACACGACAGACGGCACAACACCGAGCTGGGCCATCAGGTGCCAAGACGCTAGAGCATCACGGAGGCGGCGCCTCCACACACAAACGGTCCTCATCCCGGCGTCAACTCTGAATCTGTGCCCTGGAATTCTCCACTGATTTGAGTCACTGCAGCTATCTTGGGGTCACAAAGCCTCCTTATACATGTGAATAGTACATTTCTTTTTAAAACTCAATGCCCTTAGGCCAAAATCTTACTAGTTACACAGTGGAGTGACAGATGAGTTTACTGTGTAGCTAATTACTGCGGTACCCAATGACCGAAAACACGGTGGCTTGAGACCACTCCAGCGCATTCCTTGTGTTGCAGGAGGTCAGAAATCGGAAATGCGTTTCCTGGGGTGAAACCGAGACCTCCGAAGGCTCCACAAGAGCCTTTCCTGGGCCCTGCCCAGCCCCTGGAGGTGTGGTCCTCTGTGTCCCAGCATGTGACAGCCCCCACCTTCACGCCAGCAGCACAGCATCTTCACGTGGCCCAGCTGTAACTTCACGTCGCCATCCCCTATCGATGGCCAATTCTCATCCATCCCCTCTGCAGGGACCCCTGTGATGACACTCAGAACCCCCGTGGATAACCCAGGATCGTCACCCATCCCGAGACCCTCCACGTAACCCCAGCCGCCAAGTCCCTTTTGCCACACACGGTAACATTCGTGGGTTCCAAGGATGGTGGCGGGACACCTTTGGGGGGACACTCTGTGCCCACCACAGCAGTCTGTGTTTCCCCTTCAGCAGCAGTCACTCCAAATTGCTCCCTAATCACCTCTACAAATGCTGTGTGCCTTCTAAAATGCCATCCTAACGGTCAGCTTTGGGGCACCTTGGGGTAGCACCCCTTCCCCTCGGACTTGCACCTTAATTCTATGCATCCCAAAACTTTGGAGAAGCATTACAGAATGGCACCCCGTGATCCCTTCCCTGTGTCAGATGCCTCAGGAAGTTTGTCTCCCACATTCAAATCACATTTTTGTACGAGAAACAGCAGCTGAAACCCAAGTAGAAATTGGTCCCGTGAAGTAATTTTTCTGTCCCGCGTTCAAAGCCATTAGAAGTTACTCATTTAACAGCAGCCTGAGCTGTCAAGGAAGTGACCAAAGACGTTACGGTCACGGGAGCAAAACAGAAGCATTCGCCGGGGACCATGGGGCAGGGCGGGCACAACTCAAGTACCTGGGTATTCAAACTGCAACCCCGGGCTGTCGTCAAGGTGTGGCTGAGCTAATTAACATTATATGATTTCATCAATAGGTCAGCAGGAATAAAATTTCCCACTTTTAACTTTGTATTATTTCGGCAAAGGGGAGATGAAGCAGCCCCTTCGCTGTGTCCCCCCGCCTGTGTGCACCACGCCACAGCCCCCAGGTCGACCTTGCGGGAACTCACAGCCGGGAGACGCAGAGGGCCTGGAGCTGCCCGTCCCCAGCTCAGGCTGACTGACCGCGGAGCCCACCGCCCAGCTGCTGACCCTCATCTGAACACCTCTGCCCGCCACGCCCCCTCGCTCCTGCCCCTCCACCCCCCTCCCCCGCCGCATTCTCCCTGGTGGCCTCTATTCTGCTGTCGTAAATGTCCCTGCTCCTCGGGTCATCCTGCTTGTTCTTGAGGACAAGCTGTCCTGTCGCCATGGCCCTCGGTTGTGTCTGGAACGAGCACTCCATCTCGTCAATGTCATGGTCAGCCCTGGAGGGCAGAGGACACGCGCCGTGCTCAGAGTACCTACTCTGTCCCGCAGTTCCCGGAGCAAAGGTCATCAGAGGCAGAAGCCCATTCACGCTGCGGACTCTCACACAGATGCTCAGTCATGAAGTAAGTGTCATTAGGTTAGGGGACAACTAACTGAGATTAAAGAAGGAAACTACACATCACCGTGGTGAGAATACAGCTGCCACTCAAAAAAAAAATTAGTCCCAAATGTTCTACGTAACATTATGGTGTCTAATGTTTACTCAGATGAAAAACGTCAATGACGATAATAATAATAATAATAATAATACGTACACAGTGTGCACCAGGTACAGTTCTATGTGTTTTCCTAGATTAACGCACAGACTCACTGAATCCTTAAAAGCATCCCTAAAAGATAAGCACCATCATCTGCACTTTACAGATAAAGAAACCCAGCACAGAGAGGTTAACTCACTGACCCAACACCACACAGCTAGTAAGAGGCAGAGCCAGGTCCAGACAAGGAATATCCAGAATCCATGCTCTTAGCCACCCCCCAACCACTTCTTCATTTAGTATTGGCACATAAAAACCTGCCAGAAGTTTAGGTAAGAGAATAAAATGTAAGTAATATGTAAAGGAAGAGCTTCAAGGGCAGACAAGGTGACAGATTAGCCTGTCGGGGTAATTATGGGTGGAGTCATAGCTTTATATTCGTCCCTATTACACAAGATTAGAATGCAAAACTACTTAACAATGTTGCAATACAAGATTTTAGCTTGAAGAATAAAAACAACTTGAAAATGTTCTTTTTTGAAAATGATACTTTGAATTGCATTCACCTACAAGCATGTATTTATAACAGGGTTCTTTTAAAGAAGTGGAATATCATAAAAACATTTAACATCTTACTCACTATTTATATATGGTTTAAACTCTCTGCAGGAAGACAGGCATTGATTTTCATGTCAGCTGCGACTACTTACAGATTCCGAGTCCTGGTGATGAGTTAGGAAGCGCTAGCCTGGCCGCGCTGAGATTTCCATCGCTAACCGACCATGACAATGGAGATCTTCATCTCTAGATGAACTACAATGAGAACTAGACAACAAACGAGATGAGGGCTGCAAACTCACCCTGTGGAACTTCGCAGGGCCTCAGCTCCACTCTTGTTCTAGGGCACAGATGAGGAAAACATCCCATTTCCTACTTAATTTCTCTCTTCAATCAGCCTTTTCCAGTTCAAATCTACTGACCACTGACTCTGCGTGAAGCAGAGGGTGTAAGGCGGGACTCGAGCACAGCCTGACCGCTAAGGAGGTGTGAGTGCACACGCACGCACATGCACAACACTCATACACGGCTCACACACACCACACATCATGTCACACGTACACCCGATTCATATGCGACAATTAAGTTCACAAACTCATCCTAGAAAAAGTGCTGCATACCTCACTGCTGAGTATCACTATGGTCACCTTTGAAGGACTCCCCTTGGGAAGCTGTGCACTGAGGCCAGTGCCTAGTCCACCCTTCAGAGCAGTTGTGGAGCTCTTTTTCTGGAATGGCCATCAGAGGTGTCATCATATTACACTAGATGTCCTGAATGTCATCAAAATGTCTTCCTTTCAATATTTTCTTTATTTTCAGGTAAAGAAAAAAGTCATGGGGTGGGGGACAGATCAGGTGAGTAGGAAGGGTGTTCCAATACAGGTATTTGTGTATGGCTAAAAACTCCCTCCCAGACAGTGTCGTGTGAGCTGGTGCATCGTCGTGATGCAAGAGCCATGAGTTGTTGGCGAAAAGTTCAGGTCGTTTTAATCTAACTTTTTCATGCAGCCTTTTCAGCACTTCCAAATAGTAAACTGGGTTGACTCTCCAGTTGGTACAAATGCATAATGAATCCCTCTGATACCAAAAAAAAGGTTAGCAACATCGTTTTGACTCTTGATTTGGACTGATGGAACATTTTTAGTCATAGAGAACTGGCTGACTTCCATTGTGCACTTTGACACTTTGTTTCGGGGTCGTATTGGTACACACTTGGTTCATCATCAGTGATAACAAGGCCCAAAACATCATCTTGCCTCTCCAAAAGGTCTTGGCAAACTTCAGCTCTCCTTTGTTTTTTGTTCATCAGTGAGCTCCTTCAGGACCATTTTTGCACACACCTTTCTCGTGCCGAGATTTTCACTTAGAATTTTCCTGTTTCTCTGTCAATGGTTACTAGGTCTGCTCTACTTTTCACAGTCAGCTGACGATTTTGACGTGCAACTCAATGAATTTTTGCAATGTTTTCATCAGTTCTGCTCGTTATGGGCCACCCTGACCTCTAATCAGTGACACCTTCTTTCCGCTGAGAAAAACATTTAACCCATTTGTACGCTGCCGTTTTCATCATGGGATTATCCCCATAAACTTGGACTAACACGTCCCTGATTTCACTTCCACTCTTAACAAGTTTAACAAGAAATTCAATGTTTGTCCATTGCTCTAATTCAAGCTTCAACATTCTCATGATGACACACAAAACACGCAACAACAATAATGAATGCCACTCAGCAAGACAATGCCACACATTGACACAAACACAGCTGTAAGACACAGATATACCGAGGTTATGAAACCCTGTTGAGTTGTGTGTACAGTGCTGCCAAGGTAAGCGCACAGTGGCAAGTTCATGAGCTTAATTGTCAGACCTCGTACATCACACCACACACACAATTCGTGACGTGCACTCACACACCACTCGTATACATCACATCACATACACATGCATACATCCACATACACACACCACATATATCAGCACACAAACATAAACTCACGTATACACAAGCGCACACACACTCATACACACTGACGTCATCACAGGTATATACACACTATACAAACACACATATAGACACCACAAACCTATACACACATATGCACACATACCACCACATGTACACGTATAGACATGTACAGAGATGTACATTCATGCACACATACATGCAGGGATGCATAGATATACACATGTACAACATGTGCACATATATACAGTCATGCACAACACACACATGCACATACATGCACATACAAACTCATATGTGTATACACAGATACACATACACACCATTCACACCCACAGATACACACATGTACATGCGTACACACACCACACACCTACTGAGTCAACAATGAAGAGCAAGAAGGGTCTAGCTAAGGACACACAGAACCGAAAGGGACCTTGGAGCACGGTCGCTGGGGGTCCTGCTTAAAATCTCCAGGAAGCCGAGGTTCCTCCTGCCCGCCATTTCTGCGCTTTCTCTCTCTCAGGGATGCATCCACACACTCAGTCGTGCAGGTGACAGTCCACTACAGACAACTTTGTAAAATTCAGAACACTGTCTCCACTTCAGTGTGAACACAAGGGTCCCTCTGCATCCCACCAACGGGGCCAGTACGAAGAGGCACGTGGGCCAGGCCCCGAGGCCCGGCCTCCTCAAAGCGCCTCGCAGCCTCTGCCACAGGAAGGGGTCCAGCGACAGCTGTGTGGGAGCCAGTCTGCTGTCCTGGCCACACACCTGAAGCAGCAGTGACCATGGGCAGTTGTGGAGCCACCATGGAGTGACACTTCTTGGGACATCCAGGGAGCCTGGGGGGCATTTCTGGATCCAGGATGGACAGACAGCCTTACTTAATGAACACATGAGATGCACTCTGAATTTGCAGATCCCCATGGGGGCACCACAGAGTGACAGCTCATGGGACATCCAGGGAGCCCTGGGGGGCATTTCCAAGCTGGGATGGACAGATGACCTCATTTAAGGATCACACGAGACGCACTCTGAATTTGCATCCTATGCCCCTGGGGGCACCAAAAGTACCATGGAGCTGGAAAAAAATCCCTCAGTTTACCAAGTCCCCATATTATCACAGCGACTTCCTGGGAAGGGAGTAGAGAAAAATGTCAGTGGGGACCCGGATTCCCCTCCGTACCACCCTACCGGGTCCTCATTCCTACCTTCTTTCAGCCACGTTAACACAGGAACACCCGTGACTTTCTGGCCAAGGAAATGAGCAGTGTGTTCTTTAAAACAAAAAAGGGGGTCCCACATCGGGGTGGATGGGGCAAAAACCGCCCATCCTGGTGTTGCCACCCCTCAAACAGTCCGACCGCACTGGAGAGCGACGAGAATCGCTGCATTGTTTCAGAAATGCCCAACAAGGAGACTGTCAAACTTTGCTCGCTGGTGCGCTAAACGTCCCTGCAGGAGGAGTGAGCCCGACCTCTGTGCGGGAGCCCGGGGCCGGTGGCGTCACTGTCACTGTGATCCGCTGGCCGGGCGGGGTGTCAGCATTTTTACAGAATCCCCTGGTTTTCCGCAAGTACCGTTAGGTACAGGAAGCAGTGAACAACCACCCGAGTGCAATGAGACAAAAAAGTCACTGGTAGTTCACTGGTTCAAACCGCTGATTATTAATTAATTCCTATAATTAACGAAGCCAGTGATGGCTTGGAATCGCTTGGCTAATAGCGGGAATTTTAATGTAATTATCTGTGAAACGGTCACTTTTTGTGCATCATTAAAGTTAACAAAGGTTATTTTTCCTAGCCAGCTATGAAGAAAATGTCACAAAAGAAATCTAGGGGCTACCCCTTGTGAAATGAGCCGACTCTCTCCAATCCGGTTTCCTGTAACCATGGCAACTCAAATTTGCATCCTTAGAACACAGAAAAAAACGCACACGAGCACAAAGGAGTTTTCTTCTTTCTGGTCATGGTTTATGATAGCAACAGGTGAGAAAGGTCAAAAGTAGCAAGGATTTGCATCACTGCATGAAGAAGAAACATAACCAGTAGCTATGGCAACCAGAAAAAACTTCAAAAATGACTTGCAATTTACAAAGGGCAGAGCAACTCTATTTCACTCACACACACAAAAATAATAATTACAGGCAAAACCACCAAAACATTTCCCAGAAGAGCTGAATCTGCAGGAGACAGTAACACACGTTTAAGTGAGGCCCCACTAGGGACTGTTTGATTTGCGGTGGCTTCGCTAAATTATATGTTTTTACAACTGAGTTATGCAGGTGTGAGACAATTTAAATCTGAATTTCCATGCATTCGGAAGCAAAAAAGAAATGGGCCCTTTCTTGAGTCAGCTAATTCCTTCGGTGAAAGACATGTTGTTTGGGAGGCGAACGAACTCTTGGAGATCAGGAGGAAACTCGGCCAAGGTTCGCGGTTTAGGAAAGTCCTGTGACTTCTAAAATATCTCATTTTCACCTAAGGAAGCACAAGGGGCTCCTGTTCTGTGTCCCCTCCGCGGGTCCTTGTGGACAGGTGTCTGAGGTAAAGAGGAATCCAGACGTTCACATCTACAGAGAGAAAATAACGGACGCGAACAGGACGGCCACCGGGCTCCCCTCTGCTGGGAGGTGCCACAGGCTCCCCCTGCCTCTCCGTGGGTTCCATTATCCGTGGGGTGCTCCCTTCCTCGCTTTTGGGTGTTCCTTACTCCCTGCTCCATCAGCATGGGCACTGCCCCGTGCTTACTGGACGCCCCAGGACAGAAGGACACTGAGTCACACCAGCAGCCAAAGAGCAGCTTCCTGCAAGAGTCCCGGTGACGCCTGTCCAGTCCAGAAGGGCGTGTCTACCCTTCCCCATTTCTGTTTACCCCACACCCGAACACAAGTACTCCTCGAGCTCGAAAACGAAGGCCCACGTGGGGCGCCCGCGCCTTGAATCGCAGCCTTAGCCGTCAGTGAGTCGCTCGGGGACGCGGGGAAGATGGCCGTCCCCGTGGGGCTCCCTTCTTCCAGCACCTACGCGGGAGCTCTCGCCTTCGTGGTGTGTCTGCAAAGCCCGTCCCCGCGGGTCGCCACCCGTGTTGTTCCAGGACCCGGGGCAGCCCGCGGGGAAAAGCCCGCCCGCCCCCAGCGGCGACGACTCTTACGTGCGTGTCCCCCCGGCCACTGAAATCTAGAAAGGATTCTAAACCATTTCCACAGTGACAGGTTCGCATTCTACCTCGTGCAAAGCACCGCGTGGCGGGGCCGCCGAAATGAAAGGGAAGAGACGTCTGAGCGGGATACGGCTCTGTCCCGGGTCCCCGCGGGCGCTCCCCGTCTCGTGGAAGGAGGCGCCCTCGATTCCCATCGCCGTGCACGTCCCCCGGAAGCCAAACGCCAGCGAACCCCAACGACCGACCTGCTAGCCCCAAATCCAAGCTACGAAGCGCTGAGCGGCGGGGGTTTCAGGGCGCTCGGTCCCATCACCGCAGTCCCCGCCATCACCGACGGCAGCCCCTTCGGTCACGGCGGCCTGTGTGCGGTGGGTCCCGCCGCGTGTCCCTGAGGGCCACCCATGTCCATCCTCCTGCACGATCCGCTCCTACAAGTACTGTCCTGACACCCACGGCAACCCGAAGGTCTTGCTCCGAAGAACCCAGAACTAGAGTCTAGTCACGAAAACAACATCACGCACGCCCAGCCTGAGGGACGTTCTACAAGCTACCTGGCCGGGACTTCCCAAAACTGGCCGCCGTCACACACAAGGCCAGTCTGAGAGGCTGTCCCAGCCCCCGGGAGCCCAGGGAGTCGGCAGGCTGACCAGACGCCCCGTTTCAAATGGGACAGAAAACAAGGGGCCTGTCCCATTTCGAATGGTGCGTCTGGCCAGCTGGCACCGTGGCGTTAGCCCAGTGAGACCAGGCTGAGCACGCGGACCACCTGAAGGGGGGCAGGGCCGTTGTTTTCTGTCCCGTTCAACACGGACGTCTGGTCAACCGACCGAGGAGGCACGACAACTACATGGAATGTGGCATTGTGGATGGCGTTCGGGGACAGGGAAAGGACATGAGGAAGCCCAAACGAGCACGGACTGGCATTGCTAACGACGCCTCCACGCGAGGCCAACTAAGACGCTCACAAGGGCGGTCAGGACGCACCGTGTAGGGGAACGCTCTGTACTGTCTGGGCAGCTTTTCGGTAAATCTAAAACTATCCTAAATTTTTTTAAGTATTTTTGTTAAAACTACGCAAATGTCCTTTGTTTAGAAATGATTCTAGAACACAAACCAAAACAAAAAATAATAACAGATGTGCAACAGTGTGCTGGTTAACGCCTCAGGATTCAAGGCCTCTCAGCATACCCCTGCTGAGTGGTTTATCAAGTCCACTGGATCCCTCAAAGCCGGCCCATTCCCTCTCTTCATGACTCTAAATTATTAGGCGCCCCCACCCCACCCCCGTTCTTTCCCCTGGGGGACAAATGACAAGGAAACCCTCCCTCCCTGTCCACAGCGCTTCCGGGCTTCAGGGAGACCGCTGCTTAACCCAAGTCCTTCCCTCCGATGCTGGGTTCTGCAGAGTGTGCCCACATGTCCTTGGTGTTGTCACAGTCCCTAGAGAGGGGGGCCTGGCATCTTGCAGGGAGGAGGTCAGAGGTGAGAGCAGGTGCTGGACACCCACACCTCTCCCCAGGCCCTTCCTTCTCCTTCTCTAAGGGTCCAGGGCACCCTGAGGGGCTCCACCTATGCCCTAAGGACCGAGGCCATCTCGGGCTCCAGAATATGCCCACGTGGCCTCTCTGTATAAGAGGCCCCACCTACACAGACAGAACCTTCTGGACAGACCCCACCTCTTCCTGGGGCACCTTCCCAACCTAACACCGGCCGGACATCCACGATTACTCCACACAGGCTGCTGACCACCTGCAGAGAGAAAGAGACCCTCGGGCGGGTGCCCTCCGCCACCTCAGCCCTCGGGCCCAGCCAGCTTACACGCACACGGGAGGAAACGAGGAGACCACGGGCCGTGGGCAAACGGCGGGAGGTGGGGCTCAAAGGCTTCCCCACTCTCCTGCTCGGCTTGAACCCTTTTCATCCATCAAGTTAAACCAAACCTTTGGGGTCCATACTAACGATGGAGTTAACATTTAACAGGAAGTGAAATCTCCTAAATTTAGCCTCCAACAGCAAGCCTTCGCCCAGCTCGGCTCCTCCGTCGCCCGTTTGCTTCAGGTGCCAGGTGCGGGATTCCTCCCAGCTCTGGTGACGTCGGTCTTCAGCTGAAGCCGAGCTCACACGGCCTTCCCCGCGGTTAGGGCGGCCACAGCTGCCCCGTACTGAAACTGAGCTCAGAGGTGACGTTTTCCTTCTGCCGGACTACCGTGCGCATGCCGGTTTTGGGCTTAAGGAAGATGAAGATATTAGCAACTTTATGAGATAAAGCAATTAGTAAGGGATAAAGGTGGTTTGAGTTGCATAGCTAATAAAAATGTTTAAAATCTTATTATAAGCCAAAGGGATTTCTTCTTTATTTAGATAAAACAGAAATGAGCTCTTCCAATCAAGAGAAAAATGAAATGGAAGACTGGAACCTACAGAAGAGACAGGTGTAATCACCCACAAAGAGCAGGATGGCCTCAGCGGAACTGAATTAAGTACACTGGCGGGATGCGCTGTTTTAACTGTCCGAATGAATGACGTGCCATCGTCCGGAGCCTCATCTTACCACACGGCCGGTGGAGACATAGCTCCTGTAGTGTCATCTCTCTTCAAAGAAGGTGGTTTCGATTTCTAAAATGACACACTTAATCATGCTCGTGAACCCCACAAACATGCAGGGATTATAAACATTTACAAAGCGAGAACACGTCTGAGCATATTGTTTTTCAACTCTTACTGTCGCCGCAACCACTCCCCATGGTGTGAAACTGTTCACAAAAGCTCAGAAGTCAAAACCCATTAACGACGATCTAAGTTAAGTGCCTCTGGATTATCATACAAACGTATAAACAGGCATTAAGAGGGACCAAAGGGGAGGTGACGTGACTCAGAGTTTCAGCAGTGACTTATCAATTATCCATCATCAAATACCACATAATAGTCACCTCCTGGGTGAACTTCCTTTGGTCAACAGTTGCTCTGGAAGAGAAAGGTCACGGGTAAACCACACGACAAATGTCTACTATGCGCTCAGAAACTTCGCTCTGCAGCCAATAACCCAAGACCACTGCCAGGGCAGAGGGGTCTGTGGACATGTCAGCCCAGTGCCACCGCCAGCCCCAGACACTCTGTGTCCTTCCCCCACCAAAGGTGGACCAGGTTAAACAATGGAATGGTGCCCCCCCAAAGTTTATGTCCACCCGAACCTCAGACTGTGATGTTACTTAGAAATAAGTTTTTGACACACACATGCCATTAGTTCAATGAAGATGAGGTCATACTAGATGAGCATGGGCCCTAATCCAATGACTGCTGTCCTTACAACCAGAGACACAAGGACACACTCGGGGAAAATGCCACATGTCAGCTGAGGCAGAGCCGACGTGTAAGGACTTCGGGCCACCAGAGGAAGCTGGGAGAGAGGCCTGCAGACAGAGCTAGCCCTGCCCACACCTGCGTCCCACACGTCCGGCCTCTGTCACTGAGAGAATTGAGGTCTACTGTTCTAAGTCACCAGGAGTGTGTGTGACAGACCAGGGACACAAGTGCAGATGGAGTCAACAGCCACGAGAATGAAAATCCACTTGGTCATGGGATAAGGACTTAGTAAACTCTCACCCACTGTAATGTAATTCCATGTATGTACAGATAAATACTTTCTAGTGAATATATCAAAGTGTTTACTATTTAATAAACTGTTAAGTTTTCTTCCAGTGAAGGAATTTTGAGTTTAGGGCTCTGCACTTCAGTCATATACTAAATATATTCTCACTGGATGCCCAAAATATCCTCCAAGGCTTTGACTGACTCATCATGGGAAGCTAAAACAACAAAAAAGGATTCCATTGTGTAAATGTACCACAGCTCTTTACGCAGTCTTCTATCAGAGGACACTGGTTGTGTCCGTGACTTGGCCACCGTAAGTAGTGCTGCGATGAACAACAGGGTGCACATATCTTTGCAGACTGAGGTTTTCAAGTTATTGGGTAGATACCCAAAAGAAGGATTGCTAGGTCATATGGCAATTCTGTTCTTAGTAGTTACCTAAGGGTAAGCGGGGAGAGGGTTGGGGGAGAAGGGACAGGAACACAAATACATGGTGATGGAAAGAGAACTGACTCTGGGTGATGAGCACATAACACAACACACAGACGATGGATTGGAGAATTGTACACTTGGGACCTATATAATTTTTACTACTCAATGTCACCCTGATAAATTTAACAATAAAAATAGAAAAGAAAAAACAGAGAGAGAACAGGGAGAAGGAGAGATTCAGATGTATTTGAGGTAGAAATGAGACATACATCCAGATTAAAATGAGATTTACAACAAAGTATATAATCTCTTATCTTAAATCATATAAAATTGCCAATAGTTGGCCATTTTTGATCTACAGAAATAGCTATGTCATACAGTTTAAGCCAGGGGTTGAAAACTGCGGGTTGTGAGCCAAATCCAGCCCTCGCTTGCTTATGTAAATAAAGTTTTATTGGCACACAGTCAGGCCATGCCTTTGCATTCTGCCAATGGCAGCTTCCATACCAGCACCATTGAGCAGTCATCACAGAGACCATGTGACCCTCAAAGCCTAAAATATTTACTGTTTGGCTCTTCACAAGGAAACTGCCTCAACCCCTGGTTTAACCCGTAAGGTTTACATCCAATGACTGGCAGTGGCAGCACAGGCACCAGAGTTTCAGAAACAGGTGACATCAGTGCACGGATCCCCCTTGCAAGCCCAGATGTCAGCGGGAACTTCAGAAAGAACTGGACTCCGAGCCAGAAGGGACAAGAACTCTTCATGGGGTGGCCACGGATGATGGCTGTGCTGGCCCTGGGGCTCCAAAGGCCAGGAGCACCCCAATCAATGGGACACCCAAAACTGCCCCCACTTGCTTCCAAGCACTGTCTCTGCTGAGATCCCCGGGATGAAATGGAACTAGGATGAGAAAAGTCCGGTAAGGTTCACAGAGAGGTCAAAATTTCTTCGAGTCGGAGAAACGCCCAATCAACAGAGGGGCGGGACAGCGTTGTGTTAGGAAGATTAAGTTCTACAGTTGTGAAATGACTTCATCTAGAGCAAAAACCGTATTACGAGGAGTATCCATTTGGCCCTTTGTAGGGTCATGTCCTAAAGCTTAATTACTGCAATGGTCGCAGTAATTCTAAAGAATTAGGGCAAGTTTCAGACGATTGGAAACCCATTTGGGCTTGTCAAATAGAGATGTCTGAAAATGAGCATTTCTTCCTCATTACGAAGCCACACGCTTCACCCCGCGTACCACCTGCTACAAAGCTTGTCTGTACGTTGAGTTTCCCAAGTTCTTGCTTCCCGAGGCTCCACACATCCTGAAAAGAAGACGGGGATCCGGCTGAGTCGGGGGCACTCTGCTCTTGTCCATTCACATCAATTATCCACAGCACACTGAAAACACGCACCCAACATTAGGGTTCGGCAATTAGAGAAAGCCAAGCGGGATGTAGGAGCGTAAACCAACAGGGAAACAGAAATTTGCATCTTTACACATCTCAGGTTCAATACATCTTAGACCACATTACAGGGACTGTCCCAGGGTAATACCGTTTACGGATTTTATCAAAACTAATTCCCGGCACATTCAGGTGCCTTTAAGTACACAAACCAGCCGTCCCCTGCGCAGGGGAGATGTCATCTCGCAGAACAAGAGCGACCTAGCTCAGAGAGCCTGTCCTCCCACACAGATGCCCCTGATTTCCCGATGGAAATGCTGTCAGGCCTTAGTTAAAGACTCCAGAGATGATTCTGCCCAGAGAGCGATCATCACCTGAAGGTCCCAGAAGCCCCGGGGCAGCTCTGCTTCTAGCTGTAAATTCGTGTCCGTGGTTCCATCCTCCCTGGTGGCCAGTGGGGCATGAGCAAGCAGAGGGTGAAGGCTCTGATGACACCAGTCCCAGCCACCATGTGACAACAACGCATGAGAGTCCCACAGAAAACCACCCAGCTGAGCCTAGCCCATAAGAAGGACCAAGTACGGTCGTCAGCCACTAAGTTGAGGGATTATGTGCTACACAGCAATAAATCCAGGAAACGAATGAATTTATCGATTTAATGTATCTTCTTTTGAGAAGAGTCACATGATAAGAAGGCCCGGAGCCAGAAATGAGAGAGCTACAGTGTTTGCCTATTATTCCGAGATAGAAGACGTAACCTGGGAGCCAGGACTCTACAGACCACCAATCTGTTCTCGATATCTGTGAGTTGGAGCTTTTTTGTTTTGTTTTGTTTTTTAGAATTCACATAAATGAGATCAGTTGTCTTTCTCTAGCAGACTTACTTCAGTTAGCATAATGCCTTCTAGGTCTATCTATGTTGTCATGAATGAGTAATATTCCATTGTGAGGGAGATAGATATAGATATAGATGTATAGATATATCGCTATATCTATATATATATATAGATAGATAGATATCTCAGAACTTCTTCATCTAGTCATCCATCAATGGACACTTAGGTGCTTCTGTGTCTTAGTTATTATGAATGCTGCTGCTATGCACATGATGTGCAGATGTCTTTTCAAATTCGTGTTCTTGTTGTCTTCAGATAAATCCCCAGAGGTGGAGTTGCTGGATCACATGGTAGCTCTATTTTTAATTTTTGAGGAATCTCCATGCTGTTTTCCGTTGGAGCTGCACCCATTTACATTCGCACCAGCTGTGCACCAACCAGGGTGTCCTTTGGTTCACATCCTCCCACACTTTTTGATGACAGCCATTGCAACAGGTATGAGGTTAAAGCTCATTAGGATTTTGATTTGCACTTCCCTGATGATTAGCGATGCCAAGCATGTTTTCGTGTACCTGTTGGCCAACTGTATGTCTTCTTCAGAAAAATGTCCATTCGGATCCTTTGCCCGTTTTTAATTGGATTATTTGTGGAGTCTGTTCTGTTTTGGTTTCCTTTGCTCTTGAGTTGTCTGAGTTCTTTATATATTTTGGATATTAACCGCTTATCAGATACATGACTTGCAAATGTTGCATATTTTCTCCCATCCGCAGGCTGCCTTTTCATTTTGTGGGTACTTCCTTGGCTGGGCAGAAGCTTTTCAGTTTGACGTAGTCCCATCTGCTTATTTTCTGCTTTTGTTGCCATGGCAATTACACTTGCAGGTCTTGGTACTTCTAGAAAATCCGTAGGAACAGGCAGAAGGGCAGCCTTTCCCGAGTTTAGAGCCTGCTGCTGGTCCGTATCCTAAAGGTTCTGGCTCTCCCACAAGTCTTCCTTCCGGTTTCAAAAGCAGAGCCAGCTGGCGGCCACCACAGTCTGAGGACCCATCTGAGGGTGGCAGCCAGGCCCTGGGCGAGAAGCGCTCCACCGCACGCCAGGCCCAGCCGTGCTGCTGCCACGCAAGTCCGCCCGGCCTTCCCCCTGGCGGCCAGGCTTGTCGGCACCTTTCCCAGAGGTCAGGGTGCCACCTGGCCGCCCCGGCACGCAGCCTGCCTCTGCCGGATGGCTGAGAGCCGGGTGTCCCCCGGCCTCTCCTCCACCAGCTGCACGGCTCCTCCCAAGGGCCTCAGGCTATATTTCACGTTAAGCTACTGAACTGGAATGACTACTAATAAACTTCAATTAAAACCAAATAAAACACGTCAGCTCTTCCCGCCAGGAATCGTTCCCACATTGACCTGAAGGCCTCTGCCAACGTTACTGGGAGGTTCACAGAACTGCAGCCAGAATTATATATTTTTTTTTTCACATTATAAACGAGAAACCTGCTTTCCAACACTGGTCTCCTCGTGGTATGTCAATCCTCCTAAAATTCCAGGGATATATTCGAAATTAAAGAAGTTAGCTTTCCATCATTCATTCGCTTGTTTAAAGCTCTGGAGGGGGCAAGCGGGGAGCTGTGAAGTCAGAGTGCTACTGGGCAACCGGGTGCACTGCGCAGGCCCCCTCCTGCGGCTTCAGCCCCCCGAGACGCATGCGTATCCGCTCCCTCAGCTCACTGGAACCTTCGGAAAACCATCTGAAACTCAAGCACCATGACACCCTAAAGGTGTCACGTCCAAACAGACGCAGCACAGTGTCCCGAAGGCTCGGCGGCCAGCGGAAGCTCTGCGGAGAAGGCCAAGCCGACGACGTGCCTGGGACAGCAGACAGAGGCACTGGGGGACATCGCTAGCTGGACACCTCATCGCGGCCCCTGCCATTCTCACTGCTGTTTTCTTAGAAGTGGCTGTGTGCAGAGGCACAGTCAGCACTTCTCTGCTTTGTTGTGTTACACCAGGAAGAGACAGAGCCTGTGCTGAAAAACAAAAACAACAAACCCGCGCCCACAGGGCCGCGGGTGATGACAGTTCAGACATTCCACTTGGACCGCCAGCCACGTCCCTCACGTGCAGAGGCCCTGAAAGGTATCGACAGCACAAGCATGTTTACCCAATTTAGACATCCGGGAGGAAAGACGTATCAGCCCTGGCAGAACAAATAAGTAGATAAATAACCTTCTTTCAAAATTATGTGCCCAAGCGTACCCCCAAACCGGGCGCTTCTCTTACAGTGACAGGAGACCAGACTACGGGTGAGCTCCCAGCGCAGGACACAGAGGACGCACCACACCACGGTACACCTGAAGCTGATAGGCGCTTATGAACCAATGTCAACCCAATACATCTAATTTACAAAAAAATAATAATAATAACCGTGATGAGAAAGGACAGCTCGAGTGCATTTGCGTGCTCACCTTGGCAGCCCGGGTACTAAAATCACAACGACTGGGTGTGCATAGAACTTGAGGCATTTCGTCGCGAGGTGCCCCCCTGATGATGGCTCAGCTGATAAAGGCAGCACTTGGGGTCCTCTCGTACAGGCTCCGGATAGAGGAGCCCACACGGGACAGAAATGTCCCTTCTGCAGACACACTGCACCTACATGCTGCACTCACTCTGAGGAGTGCCCACAGAACAGCAAACCGTGCGCTGAGCACATGGGGGACAGGCGGAGGGCGCAGGGCAGGAGGGGTCCGAGGCCACATCGTTATCGGACTCGCCTCCACTTCTCTTCTCGTCCACACCCTGAGGCTCCGCAGCGGCGGGAGAGGCCGGCTCCCTGTCTTTATTCTGCCGGCACAGCACATCAGACACTGGGAAAGACTGTCCTGCACGAAGGCTGATTATGCAAGTTCTGTCCCTAAAAAACACCGAGAAATGTATTGTACACGGGGGGCCAGGCGGGACAGCAAGCTCGTCACACAGACGTCTCGGTGTCAGCTCCCTGACGAAGAGGAGCCCTGAGCATCCCACGCAGGGACGACCTGCACACTTCTCCAAGATCCGGAAACGGAAGCAGCTGCATCTTCCCCTTGGTAACCTCGATGCCACTGCTGGTTCTCGGGCCCCATCCGCTCACAGAGTCCCCCCCGAAGATCATGGCTGTGCACGATGAGTGCAGGGTCCCCCCAGGGCCCCAGGCCCAGGCACCAATCACAACACAGCTTCCCAGCACCCCCCCCACTCCTTTTCGCCCCGCAGCTGAGGTGTGGGTGCAGACACAACAAGTTCTCCCATTCCTGTCGCCGGCCAACACGGCCATCCTGGCTCCGGGTGCTGGGGACGCCTTGGTGTTGGGGTGCATCAATTCAGGTTCTGAGGAACTCTGGAGAAAAACGGCACCCGTGCCAGGACAAGGGACCGCCAGCTGGAAACCGGACACCAAGAGAGCAGAGACACCTCTTGCCTCTACACGCTGTACCCCCAGGGCAGGGCCGGGGTCTGGCAGAGGAACTTTGTGGTAAACACTTCTTGGTTGGCCAAATGTTATTCTTCACTCCGGGGCCCGTCTGGAGCTGGACGATGGTCAAAACAAGCAGCCCCCGTCATAACAGAGGCTCCGCGTCAGTCCTCTGTAAGAGCGTAACAGATGACCACCGTTGTGAGGTCGTTGTGAGACAGAGAGGCATCGGTCAGCCTCAAGAGTGACTTCCCAATTCTGGAATTCTGTGGATGATTCTATCAGTTAAGAGGCAGTTCACATTCAACAAATACGACGCTATAATTCAACCAAGTGCGTTGCCCTGTCTGGGAATCCCCCACCTCCTGCCAGCCATGTTCGTTTGAATGAAGACCACAGACAGGATTTGATGGGCTTTTCTGTTTTTAATGGAATAAAAGCTATTACGAATTAGCCCATCCTCCCGTAAACTATGGATTACTTTACACGCAAACATCAAACCTTGGGGAAAGCCGGTAATCGATGAACACGGCAAGGCCCGCCAGGTGCTGCATGTGTAGTTGATAATGAAGTGTGCCTCCAGACGGGGCGGCGGGTGGGGGGGTGCAAATATAATTCTTTCAAAGCGAACTGGTCTTATGTCTCTAGGATCATAGGGGCGACATGTGTAAGAAGAGATCTTTTCAGGGGAGTAACTGTATCTCTCCTTTTCTCCACAGATGAAAGGCCCCTCTGATAACAAGCTTTTCCTGCCCTGGGGTCCAGGCAACCTTCCCTTTTTATCTTCTTTTCATGGAAACAAAGTAGAAAGAAGAGGGAAAACAATCTCTGCTGTTCTCCTCTGTGCCCCTACCCGTAAAGCAAAAATGCCCGTTAAGTATTTAAAGGTCCTCATCACAGAGAGGCTGTCCTCTTCCCACCACCTAGAATTGCTCCCAATTTTAGTCGGCACCCACTTTGCCTGGCACCTAATTCTGTAGCTTCTGACCTCCTTGTTCAGAATGAGAGGTTACCTCTCATTTGCTACAGAGAGTGATGTATTGTTTGGCCACAGCCATCAATCTTGGTGTTAGATTTAGGTTGACAATTCAAAGATGTTGAGCTTGCCGGTTGTCTGAGCCCTTGACACTGCAGTGTCCAAGATCCCAGAACTAAATTTGGATCACTGGAAATCGGCCACCACAGGGTACATTTGAACTCGTTAAAAATAGCACAGCTGCCTCTCTGAACATTTCAACTGACTATGGCAGCAACAGAAACATGCTTCTAGTTGCAAAAGCAGCTTCCTCCTCTGGAATGCAGTAAAGGAACAGAACTCTGTGAGGGGATTTTTGAGATTGTTTTAAATAGACCAGGGGTGTCCAAGCTTCTGGCTCCCCTGGGCCAGGTGGTATTGGAAGAATTGTCTTGGGCCACCCATGAAACAACACTAACACTAACAATAGCTGATGAGCTTTTTTAAAAAAGGGTCTATGGATAATTATGTAATGTTTTAAGAAAGTTTACAAATTTGTGTTAGGCCGCACTCAAAGTCATCCTGGGCTGCACGTGGGCCCCAGGTTGGACAAGCTTGAAATAGAACAAACAGTAAATGATTTTTAAAAAGATCATTAATATAGAATTGAATGTCTTTTAAGTATAAGCAAGCCAGGTGGTATGCTGTAGATCGATAAAAAACAATATTATTTCAGAAGACTCCTGGGTCTCCACTCCTCTTAAATCTGGAGCCTTTAATTAAATAAATCCAATTAATCATCTGGAAGCTGACATGGGATGATGAAACGGGTGACGACCCCCAGCTTGCTCAGAAAAGCGAAATGCTTCTAATATGTCTATTTTACGGCTTCCTGTACCTCTAACTATTATGTCTTTAGAGGAATTCATTTAGCTTTCTACCAATTCTTAGAAGTGTAATGCCAAACGCTTTTATAGAAACACAACGATGAGATCGTTTTCTTCCCACGTGTAAGACAGACACAAGAGATGAATTTGCCCGGCACTGACGGGCCCCTCCGCGGGGCCGTTTAAATATGTGACATAAACCGTGACACATTTGGGTCACACTGCCATGATCAGGCAAAACGGCTAACTGGCAGAAGTCAGGATTTATCCCAGGAGCCAGGTTTAATAAGCACCAGAGCCTTTTCCTGGAGAGGAAAACGATCCACACGGGCGATCCCATACGCTTTCAAGCAGGCAGGCTGCCCCAGCGTGCGTCTCTGACCCGTTTTCAGAGGTTCAGCCTGCAGGCCTGGAAGCCCACCAGCCTGTGCTCACCCAAAGGAGCGCGCCAAGGCCACCCGCCACAGGCTGCCCAGCGTCAGTCCGCAATCTAGGCCATTCGCTAATTGCAACCCCTTAAAAATAACTTGGCCACGCCTCCCACCACAACCCTTTTCTCCCACTTATACCGCCTCCCACGCCACGCCTGCAATCACAACCCCGATTCTTCCCACTTAGTACCGCCTCCCACGCCACGCCTCCAATCACAAGCCCGATTCTTCCCATTAGTGCCACCTCCCATGCCACGCCTCCAATCACAAGCCCGATTCTTCCCACTTAGTGCCGCCTCCCACGCCACGCCTCCACTCACAACCCCGATT